>APFE030216824.1:25675-36640 GCA_000404065.3 Pinus taeda | reverse complement strand
AAATGTATAGGGACTTTAGAAAGCATAAGGATGAAGATTCATCAGGCTCTAAACAAGATAAAGAAGAAGATGAATCTCATTCCCATGACCACTCAAAAGGGAAAGGGAAAGAAGAGAGCTTTCCTACACCTCCTAATAGTCCTGTGCATAATAAGAAAGCATCTTTGATTAAACTAGATGTTAAATTTGATTTGCCTATATATGATGGAGAGCTAAATGCTGAAAAGTTAGACAATTGGATTAGAAAAATTGATGTATATTGCAGGGTACATAACATAGACTCCAACAAGAGTAAGATTCAGTTGGAAAGCCTATGCCTAGGAGGCACTGCCTTGGTTTGGTGGGAAGGCAAAAACCAAGCTGATATGAAGAAGCATGGTAAGACCATCTATCTCTAGAGTGAATTTGTTGCTGCAATTAAAAAGAAGTTCTATCCATTGGCCTACATGCAACAAGCCATGATGAGTTGGCAAACTCTTCAGCAGTTGAAGGGGCAAAGTGTGCAATCCAGAAGTTGGGGGACCATCCCAACCCACTGTAAGCAAGAGCAAGGAGAAAAGAAAGCAGAAGTGGAAAGCAAGGAAGGCTAACACTGCACCAAATGGCAAAGCTTCGTGCACTCACTGTAAAAAGGAGGGGCATGATGATGAGCACTGTTGGATTCTACATCCAGAGCTGAGACCTAAGAAGTCCAAGGGCAAGAAGAAGAAGACTGCTGCAGCTATTCAAAAAGATTTGGGGTCAGACTCGGGAGATGAAACAATCATTGCAACCATAGGTATAAAAGGTAAGAATTCTGAAGCATCTACTAGTAATTCTTCTCAATCTGTTATTGATGAAGAACATGAGAGAAAAAGACATGAGCTTTTACATATTTGAGTTGTTTCCAAAAATCAAAAGATTGATACTTTGTTTGATAGTGGCTCACAAGTAAATCTAATTTCTGAAGCAATTGTAAAGAAATTGGGATTAGCAACTACACCTCATAAGAAGCCATACCCATTAGGTTGGTTGAATAATAAAGCACAACTACAAGTGACTAGACAATGCAAACTCAAGTTTTCTTTTGGGTCAACATTTGTAGATGAGGTTGAGATAGATGTAATTTCTTTGGATATATATGGAATTATTTTAGGAAGTCCTTACTTGTATGACAGAAAGGCTATTTTTTATAGAGCTGAGAACAATTATCTACTTGTTAACGATGGAATCAAATACTTTGTAAGAGCTCATAAGCTCAAGAATAATTATACTCTCATAAAATCAGGACAGATGAAAAGAATGATAAATTCATGCAAACAATTCTTACTGATGGTTGTAAAGGAAAAGACACCTGATAAAACTAATGTATTTGAGGGCTGTAATGCTGATCAGCAAGCTGATATAGAAAATATTGTTTCAGAGTATGATGTCTTATTTAAGGAACCTAAAGGTATGCCACCCAAAAAGGGAATAGTACATGATATTATTTTGCAGCAAGATGTTCCTTTGCCTAACTTTGGGATGTAAGGTTATCTGCTTTAGAGAATTCTGAAATCAAGAAGTGGGTGCAGGAGTTGCTCGAGAAAGGGTTCATCAGGCCTAACACATCACCATGTGGGTCACCAATCATTTTGGTGAGAAAGAAAGATGGCTCGTGGAGAATGTGCGTTGACTACTGAGCACTGAATAAGATAACAATAAAAAATTGTTATCCCCTTCCTCGCATAGATGATCTTTTAGGTCAATTGAAGGAAGCTGTTTATTTCACCAAACTGGATTTTCACAGTGGATACCATCGGGTCAGAGTTGCAGAGAAAGATGCATGGAAGACTGCTTTCAAAACAAAGCAGGGATTGTATGAATGGCTGGTTATGTCTTTTGGCTTAACCAATGCCCCTGCTACTTTCACGAGATTAATGAATGATGTACTCAGACCTTTTCTTGATGATTTTGTTATTGTGTATCTGGATGACATTCTAATTTTTAGTAAAACGTGGGAATAACATTTAAATCATGTTAAGCAGACATTAGATGTTTTGAAAAGAGAAAAACTTCATGTTAAACTCTCCAAATGTGAATTTGGCAAAACCTCTCTAAATTATTTGGGTCACATCATAGGGGGAGGTGAATTGAAAATAGATCCCTCTAAAGTGGCAGTCATTGTAAAATGGCCTAAACCCAAGTCTACTACAGAAGTGAGAAGCTTCTTAGGAGCAACACAATATTGAAGGAAGTTCATTTCAAATTTTTCCTCAATTGCAGCTCCCTTACATGCTTTGACAGGATTGAAAAAGGTGTTTCAGTGGGGAGGCAAACAACAAAAAGCCTTCGACAACTTGAAAGAAAAAATTAGTACATCACTTGTACTAGCACTACTAGATCTACAAAGACCATTTGAGATCCAAACTGATGCCAATGACTATGCCATGGGAGCAGTGTTGACACAACACAGTAAACCCATATGTTATCATTCTGAGAGTTTTAATCCTGCAGTAATTAACTATCCTACATATGATAAAGAATTGTATGCATTAGTTCAGAGTGTGAAAAGGTGGAAACATTACTTAATGGGCAAAGAAACAGTAATACATACTGATCATCAGCCACTTCAATATCTACACTCCCAAACTAAGTTGCAACAATTAAGACATTACAGATGGATGGGTTTTCTACAACAGTTTCATTTAGTCATCAGATAAAGGGCATATATAACAAGGTTGCAGACATGTTATCTAGACCCATTATAAATGCATCTACCATACTCAAGCATAATTTTGTGCTACATGAAAGCTACATAGAACAGTATGCTCAGGACATGGACTTTAAGGATGTATATGCAACTTTGAGTCAAGGCAAAAGCGTAGAGGAATTGGACTATCATGTGAAGGACCAACTCTTATATCATTGTGGGAAACTCTGCATTCCACAAACTGAGAGAGCAAAGATAATTAGGGAAGCCCACACTTCTCTAATATCAGGTCACTTTGGGGTAAGTAAAACAACTGCAAAGGTTCTGTTATTGGCCAAAAATGAGTGAGACAGTTTCTAGATATGTAAAGGGGTGTGCTATGTGTGCTAAAAGCAAGCCCAGCAACAAAAAACTAGGCTTGTACACTCCATTACTAGTTCCTGCTCACCCTTGGGAAAGCATTTCCATGGATTTTGTTAGAGAACTGCCTAAATCTAGGGAAGGTCATGATTATCTATATGTTGTTGTGGATAGGTTTAGCAAAATGTGTATTTTGATACCCTGTAGTAAACAGATTACAGTTGAACAAACCGCAAAATTGTTCTTTGAACATGTATGGGTTCATTTTGGATTGCCCACTTCTATTGTATCTAATCGAGACACCCGATTTGTAGGGAAGTTTTGGTCAAGTCTGTGGGAACTAATGGACACCAAATTAAAGAAAAGCACAGCTTTTCATCCACAAACAAATGGCCAGACAGAAGTAGTTAACAGGACAGTGATCCAGTTACTGAGAGGATATTGTAGCAAACACCCTAAGCTTTAGGATGAACACTTGTGTTATGTGCAGCATGCTTACAATAGAGCCAACCACTCTTATACACAGAGATCTCCTTTTGAGACCTGTTTGGGTTTCATACCAAGGTCTTGTTTGGATTTTGTCTTTGGTAAAGATACCATGGTTGATGAACACAGTGATGTGGACAAGGCAACTAGGTTCATTGAACAGATCCAGGAAATCCACCAGGCAGTACAAGAACATCTGGAAAAGATCCAGGCCAAGTACAAGGCTAGGCATGATAAGCATTGGATGGAGCATAGTTTTCAAGTTGGAGACCAAGTATGGCTATATATCAGCAAGGACAAGATGCAAGGTGAAGGTAAAAAGCTAAAACCTATTAGGTATGGACCCTTCAGAATACTTGAGAAGATCGGTGAAAATGTTTTTCACCTTGATCTACCAGCTTACATGCACATCTACTCAGTCGTGAACGCAGATTGCTTGAGGTTGCTTGAACCTTTAATGATTGAGGACCCTGAAGAGTAGAGTCAATTACCTTTTATTGATTACCTGCTACCTAAATATCTTAATGAGTTACGGGAAGACACAGTGCTGGACAGGAAGGTAAGGACAACACACAGTGGACAGGTGGAATACCTCAGGAATGGGCTTAAAGGTTCGAAGCCGAGCAATGCGAAGTGGATTGAGATTCGGCAGGTAAGACAACAATTTCCTCACTTAGTCGATGCTTGAAGAAAACCGACTTTTGGTGGTCCAAAAGCTTTTTCAGTAGGAAGGCCATGATCCAAATCAGATACATAAAAAGACTATCAAGAACCATGACTGAATCAGGTCAAACAAATCTCTAATGAAATCCAAAACAGCATCAAAAACACCTGGAACCAGTGGCCATGGTAGCTGACGTGGAACAACGAGGACCTCGGTCAAAGCGCGCTGACCGAGGCCCATGGAGACCGCACAGGTGGCCAAAGTAGCCCCTAGGAGCCTTGGATCGGGAAAAGGAGGTGATTTTTGATGCACGATTAGTGCCTAATCGCACATTTCTAGGCGAACAGGGCCAAAATGGGAAATCCCGAGCACCTGGTCATGTGGGGGAACCAGAGGACCACGGGCGAAAATAGGTAAAAGCGCTAAAGTACAAAGGTGGGACCTGCGCCCTAGAAACCACGGTTTTGATCGGGGCACCCTTGAACAGTAAGAGGTTTTGGATAGGAGCGGAGCGATCCCATACATCGATTGACGCGTGGCAGTGGAGGAGAGAGAAAACCACCATTGATCGCGTGTTATCGATCGAGCAAGTCAATCGTGCTTGATGTGTGTATGAAGTTGGATCTTGAGGAGCCCAGATCGGACGGCTGAAATTGTGCCTGATAGAAAGAAGCGGAATCGACAGGGAATTAAGCTGCGTTCTAAAGGGATTTGGAATCTGTTTGACCGCCACAGTGGAGAAAGAACGTATCCACAACATAACCGAAGAAATGAATCGACGAGCAGGCTGGCGTTGTTTTGATGGGGACATGTAGCCACTTCCCAAGCGTTCATGCTAACGCCAAACAAGGAACTCCAAGCGCAGTTGCAGTAAGTGAATCGACGCAGGCAGAAGAGGAACCAAACAGGCATAGAGATCAAATGGCTAAAGCCATGAATGGAGATAGTCGAATAAGAAGTGTGTGGATCAGGAACCTGAATCAAGGAGGAGTCAAAGCGACCAAGAGAAACAGTGAATGGTGAACCCTGAGAGGGGGACTGAACACACAGAATAGTAAAGCCAAGCAGAGGAGACAGAGGGTTGAGCTAACCACAAGCAGGGTCGAGCACTAGAGAGCTTGAAGATTCAAGCCTTCCCCTAGAGGAATATGTCTAGACTGAGAATCACGTTTGGCTCTTTCCACTGTAGACCAAGCGTCACAGAGCTAGTAGGGAGAAAAAGAGTCTGTGTACTCCGAGTGTCTTGGGGAATCCAAGAACCACCCTACCAAGCAAAATCTGCTTCAGGAGAACTCATATTGAGTCCCTGTATTATAATTTCTCTGTTGTAAAACAAAATAAAACAAGGCCACCACTGAAGTTGGACCGGAGATGTAGCCCTGGAGAATAGGGTGAACTCCTTATTCAAAAAAAATTGTTTGTGTCTTTGTGTTGCTTACTGTATTTCTCTGTTGTCTTTCCACTTATTTATGTGTATTCGAAATCTGATCAATCCGTTGTTTCAATAACACAAAACACACACACCAGCACATGAGTCTGTAATACCTTTGGTTTAATAAATCTTTAACTGATGGCACTCATAGGGTGATTATAACATCATTAAGAAAAGGATTTACCTACAAAGCATTTCAATTTCTTTCCATTACATTTAGAGTTTGTTTCCAACAAATATTTACTTTTGTAAAAAGCACTATACTACTAGCATTACTCTTGACAAGTGACCGCCTCAGACTGAGTACACTCTTGAGATAACAAATCATACCTAGATTGATAATTAATGTAGGGTAAATAGAGGTTAAAAAGACCCTTTTTACTACTCAATAGAGAAGCCAAAAATAAATAAAGAAAGCTAGTAAAGAGACAGAAATTTCACCTCAAACAGAGAAGCCTAAAACAAAAAGGAAGAAAACTCAAAGGACCCCTGTCATAGGTCTACGAAGGAGTACTACACTCAACGCAGCAAAAGAATTACCCTCAAAGAGCATAGAGCATATTAATGAAGAAACAGAAGAAACTCAAAGGCAGAAGAAGAGTCAGGATTTTATCTGAGAATATCTTAAGAGTTTCATCACCGAGGGTTTCATCACTAAAATTCACCTCACCTCATCAAAGTCCAAGACAAAGAATGCCATAAATTGATCCTATGTAGCAAGAGATTTATGATTATAATGAATCCCTGGAGAATAGGGATGCCACAAGAACATCAATTCCAATTCAATAGGAAGAATAAGTCTAACTTAATGAACCATAAGAACCTCCAGTAATCAATGTATTAAAATAGAAATCTTCGAACTGGAGACATTAAACAGATAAATTAAAAATTAAAATCAAGCCTTGAAAGCACAAAATGAAATCCAAATAGCTAAGAGTGACAACCTCCTTTTACATATAATTCCATGGTTTAAGAAGAACAAGAAATTGAAGAAGAAAAATAGGGCTTTACAGAGACATGTTATAAACTTGAAATACAAGATCAACATGAGACAAACAAGGATGGCAATGACTAGTAAGAAAGTGAAAAGGATGAAGTTAGATGTACTAGCAGAAGTGTCCAAGGAAATGCAGTAATTCAACAAAGATATCAATTTTTTGTTTTGTATGAGGACATACAAGATCTTCAGTGTGGGGGAATGTAGAGTTCCACAATTGTTTTGTTTTGACACCCTTTTACCTCCATTTTCCTCTTTTTCATCATAGCTATCAACTCAATAAAAGTAGTAAACCATAGATTTTGATAAGGTAAAAGCTCTCATATGTATTATTTGTCATATTTGTTAATGTGCCTTATTATTATGTTAAAGATTGCATTAGCTACATAATTAACATGATTCTGCAACTATTTTACAAATCTGCAGCTATCTCCATGTTTTGCAAGGTTCTTTTGCGCCAACAAAGCAAAGAAGCATATGGGCAGTTGAGGAACGATCCCCTCATGGATTTCCTCCTAAAGGAATCACACGGTGGCGCGGTCAAAGGCATGGGTCAAACACATGGCAACAGAAGTTTGAATGCATTACGCTTCTTCGATTTGCTTTCCAAATAGCAAATCGTCGAGATAATGCTTTTACTGTTAAGCTTTGAATTTGAATAAAGATTGATTAAAAGACATATAGGTGTAGAATTCTCAAACTGTTGAGCATACATTTTATATATAAACATGTATCCTCTGTAAAGGATAGGAAGAAAGTAATAGTTAATCTCTGAAGAAATTGTGTGAACCAGACCTTTGTTCTTATACTGAATTAAAGTTACCTTTTTTTTATTCAATGAGTATGTGAGCGTGATTTACACCTATTGTATGTGGAGGGCCCTTGTAGACAGATGAGGTTTAGTTTATTTCATTGTATCGCTTTCTTTTATTGCATTTCGTTCTAGTTTAGTTTCCTTACTTTGCTATTTCATCATTTCGTTATAACTTAGTGAAATATTGTTATTTAATTTATCATTTCATTATTCCATTTATGCTTGAAATTCTTCACAGTCATTTAATGGTATAGTTTCTTCAATTATTTTCACTTAATTACAATCAATGTTTTTATGCTTTTAGAATCAGAACTTGTCAATATTTTGTAGTCAGCGTTAGAAGATTACCTTCATTCTTTTTTAGAACCAAAATTTGTATATACTTTGCAGACAACTTTTTAAGGATCGTTTTCTTGCTCTTACAATCATTTGAATTTCAATACTTTGTTTTATAGCAGCAAGGTGTCTAGGATAGTGTTAGGTCTCCAAAATGTCTTCACAATGTCATACACTTTCACCCTCATTCCAACTTTATTGCCTTATTTCATCACCTTGTCATTACATTAGCCTCCATTATCATTACCATATGGGTTCACATTTGTATTTTCCAAAGTTATTAGTTTCAAGTACTAGATTCAACTCAGCAAAAGAATTACCCTCAAAGAGCATAGAGCATATTAATGAAGAAATAGAAGAAACTCAGAGGCAGAAGAAGAGTCAAGATTTTATCTGAGGATATCTTAAGAGTTTCATCACCGAGGGTTTCATCACTAACTTTCACCTCACCTCATCAAAGTCCAAGACGAAGAATGCCATAAATTGATCCTATGTAGCAAGAGATTTATGATTATATTGAATCCCTGGAGAATAGGGATGCCGCAAGAACATCAATTCCAATTCAATAGGAAGAATAAGTCTAACTTAATGAACCATAAGAACCTCCAGTAATCAATGTATTAAAATAGGAAATCTTCGAACTGGAGACATTAAACAAGTAAATTAAAAATGAAAATCAAGCCTTGAAAGCACAAAATGAAATCCAAATAGCTAAGAGTGACAACCTCCTTTTACATATAATTCCATGGTTTAAGAAGAACAAGAAATTGAAGAAGAAAAATAGGGTTTTACAGAGACATGTTATAAACTTGAAATACAAGATCCTCATGAGAAAACCAAGGATGGCAATGACTAGTAATAAAGTGAAAAGGATGAAGTTAGATGTACTGGCAGAAGTGTCCAAGAAAATGCAGTAATTCAACAAAGATATCAATTTTTTGTTTTGTATGAGGACATACAAGATCTTCAGTGTGGGGGAATGTAGAGTTCCACAACTTTTTTTTTTTTACACCCTTTTTCCTCCATTTTCCTCTTTTTCATCATAGCTATCAACTCAATAAAAGCAGTAAACCATAGATTTTGATAAGGTAAAAGCTCTCATATGTATTATTTGTCATATTTGTTAATGTGCCTTATTATTATGTTAAAGATTGCATTAGCTACATAATTAACATGATTCTGCAACTATTTTACAAATCTGCAGCTATCTCCATGTTTTGCAAGGTTCTTTTGCGCCAACAAAGCAAAGAAGCATATGGGCAGTTGAGGAACGATCCCCTCATGGATTTCCTCCTAAAGGAATCACACGGTGGCGCGGTCAAAGGCACGGGTCAAACATGTGGCAACAGAAGTTTGAATGCATTACGCTTCTTTGATTTGCTTTCCAAATAGCAAATCGTCGAGATAATGCTTTTACTGTTAAGCTTTGAATTTGAATAAAGATTGATTAAAAGACATATAGGTGTAGAAGTCTCAAACTGTTGAGCATACATTTTATATATAAACATGTATCCTCTGTAAAGGATAGGAAGAAAGTAATAGTTAATCTCTGAAGAAATTGTGTGAACCAGACCTTTGTTCTTATACTCAATTAAAGTTACCTTTTTGTTATTCAATGAGTATGTGAGCGTGATTTACACCTATTGTATGTGGAGGGCCCTTGTAGACAGTTGAGGTTTAGTTTATTTCATTGTATCGCTTTCTTTTATTGCATTTCGTTCTAGTTTAGTTTCCTTACTTTGCTATTTCATCATTTTGTTATAACTTAGTGAAATATTGTTATTTCATTTATCATTTCGTTATTCCATTTATGCTTGAAATTCTTCACAATCATTTAATGGTATAGTTTCTTCAATTTTTTCACTTAATTACAATCAATGTTTTTATGCTTTTAGAATCAGAACTTGTCAATATTTTGTAGTCAGCGTTAGAAGATTACCTTCATGCTTTTTTAGAATCAAAATGTGTATATACTTTGTAGACAACTTTTTAAGGATTGTTTTCTTGCTCTTAGAATCATTTGAATTTCAATACTCTGTTTTATAGCAGCAAGGTGTCTAGGATAGTGTTAGGTCTCCAAAATGTCTTCACAATGTCATACACTTTCACCCTCATTCCAACTTTATTGCCTTATTTCATCACCTTGTCATTACATTAGCCTCCATTATCATTACCATATGGGTTCATATTTGTATTTTCCAAAGTTATTAGTTTCAAGTATTTAAAGTGAAATTATGATTAAAAGTTAGAAAAATAACATGTATTTACCTATACCTAAAGGTGGAATGAGTTTAGTGACATCTGTAGGTGATTTGGAAGCTTCCAAGACACTCTTATGTGGCCTCCAAGGTTCAATTTCGAATTCTCTTCAAGATTGGAAGGAGAGTTAGAATAGGAGTCAAACATATCTCATGGAGAAAAATCATGGATATGTGTCTAATTGGTTGAGACTTTTATGTATCTAAGGAGAGAATGGTGGATCACCATTAATGAGGTAGTTGTTTAATTTTTGTATAAATAAGAGAACATTCTCCTTTCATAGGGGAGAGGAGAAGAGGAAGAATTTGTAATGCGAAACTTGTAATATTGGAGAGGTTTGGAATCATGGAAGGAGATGTAACATGAGGATGTAAAAAGACAAGTTAATAGTAAGTTTGTATTATAGATTTTTAATTGATAATTGTAGATCCCTTTTATGTAATTTGTGAATTTATCATGTCCTTTAATTTTCAATAGAGTGCACTTTTCCATTTTGCAATTTTGTTTTACCATAGCATTTTAATTCATGCAAATATGTGCTTTCAATTCTCGCAAATGATTTTTACTTCCGGAAGTATGTGGTGTGATTTATTGCTTTCTAGAATAGATTTATTTCTATGTCAATTATCATTTTTCATTTAATATATTAATATTTCTCTTTCAAAATTGGAAACCAATCTTTAGCACATATGGTGTGTCAGACCAGGTAGTAACTCCTCAACCAAAATTGATTTGTATATCTCATTCCTTCAGGTAGGTCTTCATTATATACATGAGGGAGAGAATGTTCACTTCATCTCTCGATGACTGTTCATATTACTTTTTATTTATTCACACTATATTCACCCAATCCTGATGATTAGGTGTCAACATTTCCCCCTTAATCTGAAGGGATGTTGGTGAGTCCAAGCATCATTCTGAATCATTCAAGCTTTTCTCTTCCAAG
>APFE030216824.1:0-15929 GCA_000404065.3 Pinus taeda | reverse complement strand
GATGCAAGAGCAAGAGGATCATTATTTTGTAGTTCAAGAGTGAAGAGTTTAATCATGAGTTGAACAACTTCAAGTGCAGAATGTGAGTCATAGAGTTCTTTTAGCTTTTGTAAGGCTTCAAAAGCAGTTGAAAATGGCGAAATATGGCAACTCACCTCTTCATTTACAAATGTTGTGATTAATGCATAAGCTTTGTTGTTCTTGTTTTCCCAAATGGCAAGCTCTATGTCTAATGTAGGTTGTTCTAGCTTTGTGTCTCCATCTCCAACACACACTCCTTTCCATAACTCATTGAAAATGAGTGTCTATCATCCGGGACCACTCAGAATAGTTCTCTTTGCCAGTGAGAACTATTCTCACAATAGATATGATTGAATGCATACTATAAAAAATACTTCTACTGATAGAAAAATACTTCTGCCAATATACAGTAAAATTGTACTTCTGGTGGTAGTTTTCTTTTTTTAGATTACAATTCAAAGGGGCATTCTCTCCATAAAGGGTTTTGAGCTATATTTTTCTTTAATGAAAATATAAAACATTTCCCAAAGAAATATTTAGATCAGGTATGCACTCTCAAAAAAATTTCAATTCTTTCTGTTTTGGTAGTGAGTGAAACTCTGAACAGTTGTGCATACTCCACTCCATAAAGAAGATTCCACATCATATTACACACAGGCAGCGTAAATCATATTATAGGCAACGTAATATCATATTAAAAGCAACGAAATCATATTCAAGCAGCATAAATCACACATCATTCAAAGTTCAGGCCTCAACACATATGCCATGAACAACTCAATACAATGCCAAAAACAGCATATAGCCAAAAAAAACTCAACATATATATACCAACTTTCTTCAAAATAGGAGCAGCGTTCTCCAACAGAGTAGTGTTCTGTAAATACTTATGGAAGGAACCAGTGTTCAAATCAACAGAACAACGTTCTTCACAATCGTTGCTAATCTCACATGGACTTCTAAATCGGTAAAGAGGGAAATTGGTTTTCAAACCCTTTATTTTTAGAGATTCAATTCAGATCTACTATTTCTTTGCTCTAAAAATGTGAATCCAGGAATGGCAGCCTTTTAAGGTGCCTCATGGAAATAGCAAATGAAGAAAGAGAGGCATCTCATGTATAATTCGCATACCTAAAAAGCTTGAAATATTTTTTACCTAAAACATTTCCAAGTAGGAAAATTTCACTGCGATGGCATTTACTGCAACATCGATGCAAGAAACAAAAATATCACTACCATGACAGCCTCACGATGGCTCTTGGGGCCACGCAGCAAGAGAACCATCCATTGAAAACATAACAGAATGCAGTAACAGCTATTCCACCGAAATGTCTTCAAACAATATTCCAGTTCTGAAGTTGTCCCTCTCTCAACGCTTTCAGAATTTAGGCAGTAAGAATAGTGAACAGACTGCGTAGTAGACAAAGAGGACAGAGAGCACAGTATACAATGGATAGAGAGTAGTAGGTAGAAGGGAGTTACAACTATTTTGGGAGTTGGCTCTAATACCATGTCAGACCAGGCAGTAACTCCTCAACCAAAATTGATTCGTATATCTCATTCCTTCAGGTAGGCCTTCATTATATACATGAGGGAGAGACTGTTCACTTCATCTCCCGATGACTGTTCATATTACTTATTTATTTATTTACATTATATTCACCCAACCCTGATGATTAGGTGTCAACATGGTGCACGTGTGCCTCGCAAGTCCATGGACCCCTCGTTTGATAATTTATGTTAAGGAATTTAAATAATTAAATTACCTCTACATTTTGGCATCATTACTGGGGAGGCATACATAGGGATTAGTTTTCAATCTAGAATGTCATTTCATTTTTTTTTCCAAATTCAATTTCATTTTTCATTTTTTTTACTTTTCATTTTTACACTGTTAAAATGTAATTTCATTTTATAATTTTCATTTTTTATAATTAGAATTCATTTTGCAGTATAGAATTTTAATAGTTTTGTATCAGAATTTTTTGAAAATTATTTTAGATATATATAATTAAATAATAATAATAATAATAATAATAATTAGATTTTGACAAAATAAAAATCAATGTTGATAAAGTTTTTTTTTTAGTTTTTGAAATTTTTATTTTTTCGGTGTTGTTGTACGAGCTACCCTATTTTCTAATAATTTGCAGGGAAATTCACAGAAAATGCTTGAGAAGAATGCTTTCATGGGATTGAATGCAAGAAATGATCCTGATCCTAGCTATTGATAGAGTTCTAAAACTTCTCAAATTCCATGAAAATTGGGATTGATATCAAGTTTCAAAATTCGCTCCAAGATATTCTCCATCAAAATTGAAGAGGGAATCTTTATTTCTCTATATTGAGCCACTTCAGAGAGGGATTTTTCCTGCTGCAATCCCAATGGCCAAAATTTGATCTAGAAACTAACTAAAATTCCGCTTGATTTTTTGGCAATCTTGATTTCTGAGATTATACTTGATTTTCTCACAATTTTGGATGCCCAGCGCGGGCCCAGAAAACCACTAGTTGTAGAGTTTTATGCTTCTCTGGGAATATGTCTTTTAACCTTTGACCTTCGACCTATTAAGGAGAGAGAAACACCCCATATATCCTTTGCAAAAGGACATTGCACTAGCGTATGATTAATAAATTTTCATATCGATTCTCGTGTATAGATACCTGACTCTTGCTAGGTACTCTTGTGCAAAGTGTCCCACCTTAGAACCTTCTCTCCATGCATTAACAAAGAAGAGCCATCTCGTGGCTATGGAGGCAGAGGTGATGGTTATGGTGCCTATGGTGATAGTGATTATGGCGGCAGATACCAAAAAGAAATATGCGCCTTCAACTCCCATTAAAGGAGCATAGGTGGGATTCGCTTCTAAGTTATCCGAGGATGAGAGACAGAAGCAGCAGCTGAAGTCCATCAGTGCTTCTATGGCATCTCTCACCAAGGAAACTGACCTCAAGGTTCTGAGGAGAGATCCTAGTAAGAAGGTCAAACCTTTGAAGCCTGCTGCTAAGACTTAAAGTACTATTCCTACAGCTAAATTTACAACTAATGATAGTTCTTTGAAGTTTACACATATCTACACAACCTTTTAACGGCTAAGCTATATGAACAGGCTGAATCCAGGAAATGGATCAATGCATAGACATGGCCACATAATTATCTTTGTAGGAGTGGGTGGTGACCATGGGTCAACTCGCAGTTTCAAATCTCAGACAACAAAATGGAGATCATGAGAAAAGCTTCTGCAGATCCCTGAGTTTGTAGGCGGCCTTCTCAAACCCTACAGAATTCGGAGGTGTCTTCGTCTTCATCCTCCAAACTAAAAATGAATATGATGATGATAAGGTCAAAGACTCATCCAAAGGAGACCCTTGTTTCTAACATAAAGATGAATCATCCAAGGGAGGCATTTAGTGTGAATATGTTTTTGGTGAACATGACAGCTCCCCAAAGCATTGGTCCCCTGCTTCTATTACTCTCTTCATATGCCTCTGTGCAGGATGTGATTAAATCCACCCTCCTTCTCTTGTCAAGGAAGGGAGAAGGCCACTACTGAGCGATGATCCTACATCATTTGGTCTTCATTATTTACAATTCAGCATCCACTACTTAAAGCCCATTACTAAATTCAAGGACATGGGTTCCCGCAAATTCTTCTTATCCGCTAAGATACAGTGAATGAGAACTACATATCAACCTTTAATAGCAGATAAATACCGTTGGAAGCCTCTTAAGAGCATGCATCTCATCTTGGAGAACCATGGGGAGGACCATCTAGGCTGTCATTGAAGTTTCCATGAAATAATCAGGATGGGAGTGATAGCGAGAGTGAGAATCCAAAAATTGGTCCCTCTCGGACAAGAATTGGTGGTCCCCTGATGAGGACTGCATTTGTAACCAAGTTTATTCAAAACTTTGACATCGATGAAGAGTTAAACAAGCAACCAACAAGGGATGAATGTCAAAATCATGAAAGCCCCGAGATTAATGAAGCACAAATCAGCTCCTCTGTCATTCGAGTATCATCCCGAGATGTGTTTTGCAAAAACTGCACTAATCAACATAAATGGAATTGGGATAGAACACATCCATCAAGAATAATTTGTCTCAATGATCTGGTAAGACTTTGCGCTAATACCCAACTTCGAAGTAACTTTATAATTTGTTCTGGTGGTATAAGAATGTTTAAAGGAGAATGAGAATATAAATGCACTAAATGCAAGCACAGGAAGATACTACTTAATTTGAATATTGGATTGATTACTTGTTCATAACAAAAACACATAGTTGTGTGTACTTAACTGTCTGTTCAGGATTTTAGCTATAGAAATTGTGCACATTCTGCAACTGAAAAACAATTCTACAACTTTGTATTTAACTCAATGAACTATTTGTAAACAATGCATTCTAATCATAAACTCATGATCAACATGCCATATCATTTATCTACTTCATCTTTCGCATCAACATCATGTTACCATGTCACATTTACACATGACTATTTTCATTGTTTCACAAAAATTTCAAATAAGAATAACTTTTTCATATGACATCGGTTTTCGATGATTCTACGGAAATATCTCGATAAGATCTACACAATTAGAAAGCTTTCATAATAATTTGAAATAGCAAAAGAATGAAGAAATTTCCAACAAGACATGACAGTTAAACGAAGGCACTAATTTTGAAACAAGTAAAAAAAAATTGTTTGCCTTTCATGAATTTGTTTTACTAGTACCAATTCTCAATTTTTTGTGTAAATGTCATAAATAGAGAGATTTTTCACCTCTCCCTTTTGATAATATTACATTTCCTTGCAAAAAAAGTACTAAGCTTTGCAGGTTCCAAGTAGATAAAACAGATGACCCTAAGCAAAACAATGTCTCTCAAAGACCACATTTCTTTCAAAAAGAACATGATCAGAGTAATGGCAAAGATGAGATATCCAAGCATGAGCACATGATTTTGGATAAATAATGTCAAATAAGATCCATCACACCAATTGAAAGCCTCTCAAATACCATTTTTACCATCGCATTCCTACTCATTCAGTCAATAAAATTTTCATCTCGTTTTCCTTCATAGTCATTCTACTGTCCTGCCTCGCTTTCATTAACCAATAACCCAGCAATAAAACCAGTCAACTCCCTACAAAACTGATTCATTCCATTTCTCTTTCATTTTGTTAAATAAACCTTGATCCACTGCAAAAAATTTCATCCATAGTCCTTCAAAATTATTGTTTTATGCTCGTGTTAGATGATGGAGGATTCATTAATGCCTCCCTTCTAACAAGTCTTGGCCTATCGACATCAGCACATTATCTAGGTTTAAGGATAGAGTCCTTATCAATACCTCGAGGCTTGTATTCCTTAATGACAACTTCTTTCGCTAACAATCATGGGAATACATCAATGTCCCTTGATCGTTGGATCTTACAAGTGGCTCGACATCAACTCATCTATTCACACTTCGCAAGATGTACTTAGGTACCTTGGCACTCATTGACATAAATGGTGAGTTTGCCTCAAATTGGTTAACGACATTCATTAATGGTCTGTAATCCAATGACTTCTCTTCATGCTCGACAACAACACATTTATTCGCATGACTAGAATTGTACCATCGGGTTTTGTAGCAGGTGAAGACTATATAACTTCAACATTTTGTAGCAAATACAATAGATTTAGTAGCAGAAATAAAGATTCTGCTTTAACGACTTCATCCACCAATTATGCAACCAAGAAGCATAAGAAATTCTACATTTTATTCCATGATCCAACAGCAGCCACACTTTTCTACATATGCACAATTTGTCCACTTCTTAGGTAAGTGAAGGTATGTTCTTTCCTAGTTTTTTATCATATAATTCCTTTAATACTGAAATTAGAATTTTTGGAAAATGATTCATCATATTCCCTTTCTCATTTAATAAAAACTAAAAATAACTTTAGCTGGGGTGAGAGGATACCAATTCATGTTCATACCTCATATTGCATTCATATTTCATCACCTTTTATATCACATGTCATCCTAACCAACATACTTGTCCAAACAGCTACTATTGCATTATGATCCAAAAAGTTATATGCTTTGCAAATCATGATAGAAGAGTGAGCACATTAGATGGTTGATTAAATGATTTCAAAAGTATTTTTATGCAACACAAAAATAAGAAAAGTATTGTTACACAAGAACCAATACTAGTAAAATTTGGTTGCCGCACAAGAACCAACCAAAGTAATATGTTGGAATCAAATGTTTTTCAAAAGGATACTTTGCAAAAGGAACAAAGTTATCAAATGATTATGCATAGAAAGAAGAAAAAACATTAGCCAAAGTTCATATAAAAGCAAGAGAGTTCAAAAGATCAAATCATGATCAATGCAATAGATTGCATGAGAACATGCAATAACTTTAGTTGTGGGGTATGTTGGGTCTCCAAAATGTCTTCACAATGTCATACACTTTCACCTTCATTACCACTTTATTGTCTCATTTCATCACCTTTTCATTACATTAGCCTCCATTTTCATTACCATATGGTTTCATATTTGTTTTTTCCAAAGTTATTAGTTTCAAGTATTTAAAGTGAATTTATGATTAAAAGTTAGAAAAATAACACGTATTTACTTATACCTAAAGGTGGAATGAGTTTGGTGACATGTGTAGGCGATTTGGAAGCTTCTAAGACACTCTTATGTTGCCTCCAAGGTTCAATTTCGAATTCTCTTCAATATTGGAAGGAAAGTTGGAATAGGAGTCAAACATATCTCATGGAGAAAATCATGTATATGTGTCTAATTGGTTGAGATTTTTATGGATTTAAGGAGAGAAAGGTAGATCACCATTAATGAGGTAGTTGTTTAATTTTTGTATAAATAAGAGAACATTCTCCTTTCATAGGGGAGAGGAGAAGAGGAAGAATTTGTAATGTGAAACTTGTAATATTGGAAAGGTTTGGAATCATGGAAGGAGATATAACATGAGGATGTAATAAGACAAGTTAATAGTAAGTTTGTAGCATAGATTTTGAATTGATAGTTGTAGATCCTTTTTATGTAATTTGTGAATTTATCATGTTCCTTTCATTTTCAATAGAGTGTGCTTTTCCATTTTTCGAGTTTGTTTTACCATAGCATTTTAATTCATGTAGAATGCGTTCTTTCAATTCTCGCAAATGATTTTTACTTGCGAAAGTATGTGGTGTGATTTATTGGTTTCTAGAATAGATTTATTTCTATGTCAATTTTCATTTTTCATTTAATAGATTAAGATTTCTCTTTCAAAATTGGAAACCGATCTCTAGCACATATGGTGCATGTGTGCCTTGCAATTCCATGGACCCCCCGGGTTGATAATTTATGTTAACAAATTTAAGCAATTAAATTACCTCTACAAATAGGTTCATAATTTTAGAAAGATTAACATAAGGTATTTTAGAATGATACTCAATATAGATATGACCTGGTAGATTAGTCTAACAATAGCTTAACTTCCATTCATTAATTTGTAGAAATCTAACTTTAATCTAATAGGAATCTAGATAACAACAAAAATACCCAAAACAAATATAACCATCATCTTACAAACTGGAAGAAAGGCTTCTAGCATATATAGTGCACTTGCACTTCATAAGTTTACCAACTCGGGTCGATAATTTATGCTTGCAATTTAAGAACATTAAATTGACCAAACACCCCTGGGGGGTAGATAGTTGTGGGGTAATTGTTTTTATGTCCAATCTTTGCATTCTTAGTTTGTTAGTATTTACATGGTGGAATTTGGTTTATGGTCTACAGGGCATCTTAGTGGTATGGATTATTCTTGGTGTATTGGGGGTTCTCTTTCTATTGGACCCTTATAGGAGCTACTATTTGTATGTTTATCCTTTGTCATTACTTGTTAATATAATTCCTAGACTCCTTTAACAACCAAGAGCTGAATTCCTTTTGATTTTTTCTTGGACTTTGTTAACTTGTTTTACTAGTTTTCCCTTCAACTTGGGGTGGGAAGGGGGGGATTTACCTGGACCTTTCTCCTCACTAAGTATTATGCTCTGCTAATGCATGAGATCTCACTCGGGAAGTTGAGGGTGAGGCCCTAAAGGTTGACCTCGAGACTAGTCCCAAGCTTATAACAATGTGACCATATTCCACTCCTCCACCTGTCTAGAACACCAAAAGGAAATCCATGAGTTGGAAACCTCAACTACTAATGATTATCAAGCCTACTCTAGTTCTGAAATCCAAAATGAAGTTGCTAGTTGGGTTCCCAACCTTGGTCATACAAGAATATGACAAAGCCATTATCTCAACTCCATCTCCTTCCATTGGCAAATGAAGACGCTCCTGGGAAGAGTCCTTAAGGAAAATCATGAGGATTATAATGATATCATAACCTTTCTTAACGAGATTCAATGAGTCCAATGCCACCAACACTCATGTCTCATTAGTCTAGATGTTTGCTTGGCCCACATAGAGGGTCATATTCAATGTGGCCTCAAGCCCCCAGCGCCAATAGGCACATTAGGGGAATTTTCAGGTCTAAAATGGGCCTTCTAAAGAAATTATAAAATAATAGTGGAAATAATAAAATAAGATTAGATTACATCATCAAATTTTAGAGGGGAAAAAAAAACTACTTTTTCAACTCGTATTTTAAACTTATCTCCCTGCAGGTTTACTCAAATTTCGAGCGGGAACACTCGTTGGATATAGAATTTGATTCCTCATCCAATGAGTACCCATGTTGCATACTTTTGATGGACCCTACTACACGAAAAATGAGAAATACATGAAAAAAATGTGATTGCAACCATGTTTTTCATGTATTTCTCATTTTTTATGTAACAAGGTCCATCAAAAGTATGCAAGGTGGGTACTCCTTGGATGAGGAATTAAATTTTGCATCCAACAAGTACTCTTGCTCGAAATTTGAGTAAAACTTTAGGGAGATAAGTTGAAAATACAAGTTGAAAAAGTAGTTTTATTATTTTATTATTTTTAATCTTTTTACTTTTTTACCCCAAAAATGGTGAATCATCCCCCATGGTTGGCATCATCATCTTGAATCCTATTGGTTCTATAATTTTATTTTGGTTGTACAATTTTCTTAGGAGGCCCATTTTAGACCTCAAAAGTTCTCTAATGCAAGCACCCAAGATCCGGCCTGAGTCACCTCCTTGGATAATTGATGCTTCTTTTAGCCTCTTGGAAAATGATTTTTACTTTCAATAAAATAGTTTCTTTATGCAATTGTGTAGCTAGAAAGTACTGGCAATTGAATTTTTGTATATCTATCCCAGGACGTAACAGAATCTTGAACTTTAAGCTAGTTTATTGAGATAGGTTTTATTGATAAAAAGTAGACCACTATCAGTAGTTCAAGTGGACTACAATAGTGTTGAGGTGACACAATTATCTCTAATTTTATATGGATGATATTTTGATGTAATAGAAAACTTAATCAACATCTATATATATGAATGATAAGAAATAATATTATTTAATTAAAACAATGTTAATATAAATAAGTATAGAGAATCTGTTTAGTTTTTATTTAAGAACTAAAATATATGTGTGTACAGGAAAATTATTATTATTTTAAGAATATATACTATTTTAAAAAATACATATTTAATTTAAGTTTTTATTAAGAGAATGTGAAAATATATAAGTAGGAATTATATATAATATATATCTCATAAGATAATTAAAATAAGAAAAATTTGCCACATATTAGAAGTAAAAAGGACATTTAAATCTTTAAATAACATGTTCATATGAATTAATTGTATATATATATATATTTTCCAATTCATAAACCCATTATATAAGACTTCACTCTCTTCATCAAAAAAAAAAATGATGAAAAAATAAAATTTTATTATATTCATATGTTAATTTATATAATCAATAAATAAATATTTATGAATGTCAATTGGGTTTAATGTTGTAGGTTGGGTAGAATTTAGTTATTATCCTCCCCATTTAAGTTCAAGCTTAATTGAGTTAACATGTTCATGAAATAAAATACTATTTTAATCTAATAGTTTTATATTAATTAATAAATAAAAAATTATAATGTCAAATGAGTTTAGCTTTGGTTGCTAAGTAGAATAGTTGTCCTCCTCAAATAAATTCAAGTCTCTTGAGTTGACATGTTTATTCTTTGAAATAGAATAATTAAGTTGCGTTTTTAAGTGAATCTAGTGTGAACTACCTCATATCAACAACCTCTCTCTTGTCTTTAATAAAAAAAAAAAAAACTTAAAAAATTTCCTTAGAAAAAATAAACATGTATAATAAAAAATCTAATTAATACAAAATAAATAACAAAATGCTATATTCTTAATCTTTCAAATTAATTAAAAAAATAATACTCATATAAAATAAAATATCACTCTAAAAATAAGAAAATAATTTATAATCATAATAAGTAAAAAAAACACCAACGTTACCTCAAATCTTTTATATATATAATCATATTTAAAAACAAACCACAAACCTTATCAACTAATCAACTAATTCATTCTTTTGTGCGTTAAAACATGTGAACTTAACCTTTATTTTATGTATTAAATTTTGTGAGCATTATAATGTAAAAACAACACTTTATTTTGTGAGGATTACACATTTTATTTTTATTTTTTTTCCAAAGGGATAACACTTAGATTTTAAGAAAATACATTCTCTAAATACTTAGAGAAGTTTATTTCTAATATTATTTATATTTTTAGAAAGTAATATAGATTGAAAATATTTATAGTTAAAATAGTATCTAATAATTATATGATTAACAAAGTATAGAAGTATAATTAGTTTTGGGCTTGGAGTATGTTTTAAAATTGCTTCTATTTGACCAAGAGTTTATTTTTCTCGGACATAAGGAAACAAGTTAATGGCCCAAGACCCAGAGGCATCTGGCAAGAGTGAAAGCTTGCACCTTATGGACCACCAGCGGGTTATTTCAAGTGGTGTGGTTTTCCTTGCTTAACGATGATGAGTCAGCTTGCATTCTAGTTGGCAGCCAAAAATGGTTGTCCTTACTACTGGTTTGAAAACTGAGTTATGATAGGTTTTCCCACCTATGAAAAAAAAAAGCATCACTAGAAATGTGACAGAAAATTCATCAGGACATAAAAAAGAAAACAAAAAACTGATGAGGCATATGTGTATGTAAAATTGTACATAGAAAGGAAGAGAGAAATCTCCACTATCACAACATGATAACAAAATGTCGCAATGAAACTACAAGGAACTCTAGCAGAAGCAGAGGATAAAAGAAAAGATGTAGAGGAAGGCATCCTTTACAATCCTACAAAAAATAAAAATATGCTAAGGTCATATTATGAAATTTGTTGGCCTTAGAAGCTAGTCCAGAAGCGTACGACAATGGAACTCTTAAGCGTGACCCATAAATCCTTATCCAGATGGATTCCAACTTCAGATCAATTTTTATTTTTATTTTGGTTCCTTCCCCTATAAATATGTGCACATGAGAAAGATGTAAAGGAAAAAATAATATGAGAAAATTCCTCAATTAATGCCTTAGATAAATATCCCTGCAGGAAATAATGTCATTTACCTAATTGTTTGCAAGCTTTGAATGTCCATATATGTGGATTTGTGAATATCCTTTCTCCTTTGCAAACAAAAGCAATTTTTGCAGATAAGGAGTTATGCGTTATTATTTGTGCTAGAACCAAATGTCATCTTAACTTTAAAAAGGTGATTTGGGGAGAGAAATAATATAAATCCACCACCACCATGCTAACCATTTTCAACTGGAGCACCATCAAAATAACCCCATGGTTTGGATGGATCAATATTTTCAGGAGTGATAACTTTGGGAGCAACATGATCTAATTATTGAGGATAATGGGTCAAAGTGATTAAAACCCATGGGGGCTTCACTTAGTGAACCTCTGAGATAGCACATATATTTATGGCATACAAAACAATACTCTTAATTTAACTACATATTTGAAAACACCTCTAAAAAATCACTTTATTTAAGTCCCTACCAATACAAATCCAATACACCTTCCCAATTTAAAAATCCCCTACTTTAACTAGATATTATAGGTGTCCATTTTTTCATTCACATTTTTATACCCCTTTACACTATATCTCTTTATTTTTATTAACAATGTTAAGCAAATTTTGTACTTAGAAAGAATAACCTAAATACTAAGTAGCTGAAAACTTGAAATTTCCAATAAAAAAGAGGCAGATATAAGTTTGTTGATTTGAAAATACATAATGTGGAAAATTTGAATGGGAAATATACAGATTTGAACTCTCAATTGCATCTATATTCTATTGAATATTGAAAAATATACACTACAACAGTTCGAAATAAAACCTGTATAACCAACATAATGGCACACCTTTCATTTGACTTATAGAATAAACAATGTAAACTATCAAATGGAACTACAAACTCAAAACAAGAACTCTAGCAAACAAACAAACAAATAAACAAACAAACAAAAACGAAGTGTTGATGCTGGAATAACATTTTTCTCTTTTCGAGGTAAATTTTCAACATTTTTTAAAAATGGCAGTAAAAACCAATAAAACAAATTTTTTTGTGCAAAAAACACCCTGAAAACAAAAAGTGTGGATGTTGGAGTAATGTTTTTTTTTTCTTTTTCAAAGTAAATTTTCAACATTTTCTAGCAATGGCATTAAGGATAAAATATCATGACTCTGAGAATCCTTAAAATTCCAACAATTTTCAGGCATGACATTAAAGATAAAATATCACATCTCTAAAAATCCTTAAAATTCTAACAAGTTTTAAGCATGGTGTTAAAGATAAAATACTTATAGTTGTTTTCAACCACGACATTAAAAATAAAATATCATGACTCAGAAAAACCTTAAAATTTTGACAATTTTTCAACCATGGAATTAAAACCAAAGATCATGACTACAGAAAACCTTAAGTTTTCAACCTATTTCAACAATGGCATTATGGAAAAAAATTATGACTAAAAAACTTTTAAAATGAACACTTGAATGAAAGAGTGATTATACCAAGAGTAATTTCTTTTTTAAATGTTAAAAGTATAACGACTTAAAAATATTAGCCTAAGACAACTTGTCATATTGCAACAAAAAATTAAAAATCAACCATCAAATTAACACGCAGTGTATGCGAACTCAACCCATTTTGATGTGTATATGTCAACAAAAGAATGTAGAATGATAAATTAGTGATAAAAAAACACAAAAACATGGATCAAATAATATAACATCATTCATCTAGTAGTTATAACCTTCATCAACCACAGGTCCACAAGTTCTCATTTATATAACATGTAAGGTTGTACATAACCAAAATAAAATCGAGTGCAATTCATCTCTGAACTAAAAATACATCAAAAATAGGCTTTGGATGGCCTCTAGCATCCAAAAAAATCATGCTACAACAAATACCTACATATCATCAAAATCATCACATATCTTGGGATCTTTGTCATTAATATCACCCTCTAAGCATTAACATAAGATAGAAAAAATGTAGCATGTCAAGTAAAGATTTTGTTTGAGTGATGAGTACATTTTTAATAGGGTTATGGTAGAGGAGTTTGAAAACCAATGTCAACATCAAGGTACATAGAGGGCTCGGTGCTCTTGATTAAATATGAGTTCCATACCCTAGTATATGACAAAATTCAATGGCAACATTACAATCCCCCTAATCCTGAAATCCTAAAAATTTGATAAGTCTATCGGATTTTGAGTGAGATCTAAAATTCTACTTTTCCATATTAAATCTAATGGGGTCAGAACCACTCTCAAACATCCTAAGTCATTTCATGGTAATGTTAAAAATTTAAGTAAAAGGATAAAAATAAAAGATAAAGGATTACCATGAATTGCATATCAATAAGTTAGGGCCATAGGCTTGAATATTAGGCTACTCTGGACCTAATATTACCATAGTGTTTTCTTTCTCCCTCCCACTCTTAATACTTCCATAATACTCCTAAACCTCTATATCTGGCTTGTTTTTTGCCACTTTGTGGCCAATGTATTGTATAAGCAATACCTTATAATACACACATTGTTATATAACATATAAAAACCCTTTACCCCCTTATTATATGCTCAATATATTATTACATTTCGTCTCATTTTTTATGCCCCAATATGAACATGCGTGGTTGTTAGGTCCCTATAATCCTATTGTAGCCTCCTTATTATTATTGTTAGTGTAGCCCCCTTATTGTTATTGTTGTTCCTGTGTAGCCCCCATATTGTTATTAGTGTACCACATAGAAGCTCACTATTGTTATTGTTGTGCGGACATTACTATTATTATGTAGGCTCTAAGTATATTGTGATCCCTTAACCTCCTATATATATAAAAAGGAGCTCTTGTAATTTGTATCATCCAAGAATTGTTCATTTATGCAATGTAAAGGATTTTTTTTCCCTCGAAGAGGATACTTTTCAAGTTGTTGATCTATCTTTTGGTGAATTTGTTGCATAACATTTGGTATTAGAGCTTTGGATTCTAGGATTTCGGTATTTTGAACAGGACATCATGGAATTTTCACTATAAATATTTTTATACAAAGCTTCAAAAGTTGAAATTTCAACCAAATGCATCTAAACTCTTGGTGAAATTCATGTACGAATTTTAGATCTTGTATTGCTATATTTTCAGAGATATAATCCAAGGAAGTTAGGGTTTCTACAGGCTCCAAAATTCCTTCTCAAAGAGGTGACCTAGGGAAAATCGTCATAACTTTCTCTCTAAGCATCAAATTTGAATTTCCTAAGAAGTGATGGAAAGAGGATGGTTTTTAGTTTTTTGGGTATCATTTTTAGGGACAAAGGTCGAAACAGTGACACATGGAAATCCGCTCAAGTTTTCTCTACTAAACCAGTCTATAATCAGGCCATTGTGGGAAATTGGGCATAACCCTTTCTTGAAGAACCCAATATTAGTCTAACTTGTTGGGTTGGAAAGAATACGTAGAGGTATATCATAGGATGGAATTTCAGATCTTGTAGATTCACAATTACAGAGATACAACAGTTGCAATATCTAGCTCCTAAAATGCAAGAAAAATGTGTATATTGTTTTTTAAAGGTTGCATAATGCTTGATTGAAAAATCAATTTAAAGTGATTCTAAGGAAATAGTGAAGCATATATATCAGTTTTCAGTTCTATAATGCCTCCAAAACAAACACAAAAAATCTACACCCATTAAAGCCTCAAAATTTTGTACTATAACGCATGAAGAGGGAGAATTGCAGCATGATATATCAAAATTATGGGACCAAGTGCAACAAATTTCTCTCTCACAAAGAGAAACCAAAGATGAATTAAAAGGGGACATGGATGGTCTAAAATCAGAAATAAAAGGTTACATGGATGGTATAAAAGGAAACATGGATTTTTTTAAAGTAGACATGGATGTGATGAATGTCAAGTTGGAAGGGTTGACAAAGTTGTTGCAAGAAAGGCTTCCCGATGGTGACAAGGTAATCCATGGAAATCATGATGAGGAAAAAAGGAATATGAATTATGCTTTTAGAGACTGGAATGTGGGGTTTAAGAACCACCACATTCCATAGATAGATATGTGGAAGTTTGATGGCAAGGATCCGATAACATGGATACTACAGATGGAGCAGTGTTTTGATCTACAAGATGTGAAACCCTCACAAAAGGTAAGTATTGCATCTTTATATTTAGAACCCAATCAGTTTGTATGGTATAGATGGCTTTGTTCTCATAAATCACTTGTCACCTGGTCATTCTTTATAGAGGAAATGATAACACATCATGATGATACAAAGAGAAACACCTTCTTTAGCTAATTGATAAATCTCAAACAAAACGGTTCAATGGCGAAGCACACTGAAGACTTCCAAAAATAGA
>APFE030216815.1:21255-43678 GCA_000404065.3 Pinus taeda | reverse complement strand
GGTATTCATTCACCCATGGAATTGACCCGTGGTATTTGTCCTTTTACAAAATGTGACTTGTTACTTATAATATTTTTCGGTTACAATACCACGGGTCAATTCCATGGGTGAATGAATACCATGGGTGAATGTCACAATACCACATGTCAATTCCATGTGTGAATGAATACCATGGGTGGATGTCACAATATAATGGGTCAATTTCATGGGTGAATGAAGACCATGGGTGGATGTCACAATACCATGGGCAAATACCATGGGTGAATGAATACCATGGGTGGATGTCACTTACAATACCATGGATTGATGCCACTTACAATACCATGGGTAAATTCCATGGGTGGATGAATACCATGGGTTGATGCCATTTTCCATTTAGATCAACCAACCAAAAAGGAGGATAATCTCCCTGATGCGCATTTATTTGCAATCAGAGTGGAAGATGACCATTTCGCAGATATCATTCAGTTTTTGAACACAGAAATGGATCCTTCAGGGTATACTACGTAACAAAAGAAAGAATTAGTGGTTAAGGCAGATGAATTTTCATTAATAGTAGGACAATTATATAAGATGGGACCAGATGAGATACTTCGTAGATATGTTCCTGAACATGAAAGATAGATGATTGTAGTAGAGGATCATGGGGGTGAAATTGGTGGACACTATGCAAGAAAAGCTACTGCGTAGAAGATTTTTAGTGCAGGATTGTGGTGGTCTACACTACATAAAAATGTGAAGGAGTATTGTCGAGCATGTGATGTGTGTCAAAGAACAGGGAAGCATTCAAGAAGAGATGAGATGCCATTGGTATGACAAGTTACATTGCATGCCTTTGATAAGTGGGCCATTGATTTTGTTAGACCCATCAACCCACCTGGAAAGAGGATTGCTGTAAGGTACATAATTACAATAACTGATTACTTGACAAGATGGGCCGAAGCACAACAAGTAAGGGAATGCAACACAAAGACTACTGTGTTTATTTTTGAGTACATATTGTCTAGATTTGGATGTCCAAAGATTTTGATGAGTGACCAAGGGTCACATTTCCTAAATAAGACTATTGAAGCATTGACTGAGGAATTCCAAGTTTGTCATCAGAAGAATACCCCTTATCACCCTCAGGCCAATGGAACAATAGAAGCATTTAATAATATTTTGGAGAATTCACTTACTAAGGTATGCAATGTGACTCTAGAGATGATTGTGACCTTAGAATTCCAACAGTATTATGGGCTTGTGATGCCCATGGAGTACAACGTGGCTAGCTCGAGGATTGCATCTTTTACAGATATGGAAAGCCCTAATATAATGGAGGAAATATTGTTGCATTTTTTTCCTTTGGAGGAAGATAGATTGGTAGAAATATTCCAGCAACATGTAAAAAAAACAAGATAAAAGTATTGGCATGATAGACATATTAAGCAGAAGAAGTTCCAGGTAGGATACCTTGTTCTCCTTTATGACAATAATTTTGTAAATTTCCAGGAAAATTCAAGATGCATTGGTTGGGCGCATACATTATCAAGCATATTACTGATGGAGGCGTAGTTCAATTAGAAAAGTTAAATGGAGAATTTGTTCAAGGAAGAGTAAATGCCAGCGGGTTGAAATTGTATAGGGACAACCCTGCCCCTACAACTTTTCTTTCAAGAAAGGAGAAAAGTGTTAGTGCCACCTACAATTGAAAGTGGGTATTAGACTATTAACTATGCTATAGAGAGAGATTCAATGTACAAAGTTACTTCGCTACAAATTGGATCACATCGAAGAGGGGTTGCTTCGCTACAAAATGGATGTGTCAAAGTTCACCAAGAAAAATATGACAGTTAAAGAGGAAAGTTGTCATCAAAACACGTGGAAAGATGCATTTATGAGGACATATTGACTGAATCTAGTGATAAATATGCAATTAATGAACACAATATGAGCTAATGATGGGGTTAGAAACTCATATTTGTTATAAAAAGCCGCGTCCTGCCCAATATCTAGAACTTTCTGAATTGAGAATTGGAGTATTGCTATTGCAAAGAAGTTGTAGAAATTTATGGTGCCGCATGAATCTTGAGGATTTTGTTCTTATATTTATGGAGAAGAGATTAGCTAGAATCATAGAAGTAACATATGATATGCCCACATCAACATCACCACTTGCAATAGCATCATTATGCACACAATGGAGATCCCCCTGACAGAAAATGACCAAAGAATAAAGAACGAAGAAGAAATAGGAAAAGAGACATGTCGAGATTTAGAAAGAGCCCAAACAAGTGAAATATAGTGAGGAAGAAGCAGTGAAATTACAAATGGAAATGGATGGCGCAACATTTCCATCACCTCTCCCACTGTATATTCCACCAAGTAAACTAGATGCAAAACTAGTGAAAGAGTCAAAGGATGTGAAGCATGGCACCTTCACATCTTTATTGCCAAAGTCAGTGCAATTTACTGGAGAAACCCTTGGGAAGATTTCACAACTGAAGTTTGTGGAATATGATTTCAATGATAGAAAGAAATATCTACATTTTGCACTAGACAGATACTTAAAACAAATGCACTACCCTCAGAGTGGTGTGATAGGGTTAGAACCACAGCAGTGGGCGACTGGATTGGCGTATTCGTGCTTGATGAATATGTTGAATGTGCCACACTTTGGCAGAATTCCAGGAAGCATGAATTCTGTGATACAACTGCTCATGCTGGTGCATGATTGATGCTTGTGGATGGGGAAGAGGATCCCTATTGACCCAATGCTAATATGGAGAATCACAAGACTTCCTTATCAAGGGCTAAACCCCACAGAGGAGTTTGTTGGGAAAGATCAGGACAGAGCCATAGAAGAAAACATGAACAAGAAGTTTGGACTAATAAAATTGGAGTGAGGTTATGATTTCAACTCAATCAGTGACCAGGGAGTTCACTTCACATCACATATATTGGCTAGAAAAATCATTAGGAAGTGTTGGGCTAATGAAGTCCCTACATCGGTGGTTTCATTAGGTACAAAATACACTAACGGCGTTCAGCACAAATGGGTCACATATCTATGCCAAGAGTTTTTGGATGACTACTTTGAGACTTAGGAGAAAGGTAATACATTTCATTACACATGGTTAGTTTTGATAATTGTGATTCTTGCATGGAGAGAGATCGAAGATTCATAGTTTCCTCTGACAACCTTAGATGTTTGTGAAGCCACGCGATATGCCTCGCTATGGTATATCACTAAACCAACTCAAGCACAAGATAACATAATGTTTTTCGTATTATACAATATGGAATTACACATGTTGGTGAACCAACACCCTTGCCTTTCACCAAGCCTATACAAGCAGTATAGATTTGTCACAAAGTTTAAGAGTGACTTCCATAAGTTTTACATACAGGCTCGTAGGGACACGAAGAAGACATGGAATCCCCTGCCATATTTAGTTACATAAGATGATCTCCTAACACAGATACAACAGTGGCCCATGGAGTGGATTACTGCACTAGAGAAATAGAAACAGGATACTCCATCAGAGGAGGACACGATGTAGCACGAAGAAGCAAGTCGGAAGCATAAGGATAAGATGGAGTCAAAAAAAGAGGAGAAATACAACGAGGATCCTCTTGAAGGTGATGAGTAGAACAAAGAGTCTGAAAATATAGAGAAAGACCCAACTGTCATAGAAAAGAGGAAGGCACATGCCGAAGCTACTGTTGTAGCCTACTCTGTCGTTTTAATTTTCAATATTATTCAAAACCCAAAAAAATAAAATATCATGTCTAAGTTTTGAAAAAAAAGAGGAAGTCTTAAAAATTTTGAAATATTATTTTAAATGACACTAATGGTGGCATTGAAGGCATTAAGAAGGTGGGCCCGACCCATCTACTAAAGACTGAGCATTTCCACAAAGCGTGATAAAATGTCGGCAAAGAAGATAGATAAAGTACTCCGCGGGGGAACAACTAATACAGATTATAATCCATGGATCAACCCTCACAATTTACCCTAATGTCAGCACGTTTGATGGAGATCGACGACCTGTGATCACTGCGGGGGTTTGGCCTTGATAAACATCTCGTATACCCCCTACCCCTGCAGTGGGACACCCTTCATCGTCCTGCTCCACCTCACATCCTCCACTTCATCCTCTGCTCCCATTCATTTCTGTCCAATTTAGCCACTGTACCCTGTCACCTCATCCCTGTCACTTCATTAATTCATTACACATTCCATTCTCCCCCCCCCCGCCCCGCTTTTGCTTTTCATTTATAAATAAAAAAAAGGAAATAAGTCTTGTTGTATTAGTCACTTTTTCTTGGTACGAGCAGCTCCAACACATAAACTCTCACCTCTAGTTTAGCATTCCAGGTTAGCAACTATCATTTTCAGACGCCATGGATAAATAAGTATGTTCCTCTTTTGTCATCCATACCCCACTAATGGATGTCGAGCATGATATTTTTGATACCTTTTGCACAATTAATCATCTCCCTCTATATCAAGACATTATTTTGAATCACAAGAAGTCCCCTCTATTTATGGCAATGGTTAGGTCAGGTGTCTTAGCATCATTTTTTCCAAAAGCCCACTTGTTTCCAGAATTCATTCAGTGGTTAGCCTCGTCTATGTACCCTAAATAGTGTTTGTGATGAATCAGTTAGGGGAAGTGTTTTCCAGGTAACCTCTTAGTTAATTCACCAAGATTTCAATTACCTTGTCTCTAGAACTTATGTCGCTTTTACTGAAGAGTCATTGGTCTCGTATTATGACAATATATCGTCCTAGGAGTCTTCTTATGCTTTATCCTTCTTAACTCCCAAATCTAGATAGTTCTCTCTAGATGAAAAAATGTTTTCTCTAGATATATTTGCAGTAGATATATGACCAATTTTGCAGGTAATTTCTAAAATTCTAGGGAGGGAAGACTCCAAACAGGTTGATAAAGCAATTTTGGGATTTTTCACTATGATGATGAAACCAGAAGTGATATTAGATATTCCAGCATTTTGGGTGGACACCATTAATAATCAATTCATGAATCTATCACTTACTGGTTCATTTAAATTTCCTTTAGTTATCACTTATTTGTTCTTGTACCAAAATGCTGAGCATTTTGAAAATTTGGGGTTAAATATTGTAGACATAAATATAAAGAAACAGTCAGTGGTGTTATGGACAGACTTGGTGAGGGGTGATCTAAAAGATGGTGGCCTGTTTGAATTTACTTCTTTATTTCTTTTGGTGGCCTACAAGATTTTGAATGGGACCTTTCCACCAACATTTCTTCCCAAATCTCAAGAATTTCTTCAATTGAGCAAAGATATAAGATGTGGAGACTGGTTTGTATTTGAAGATCATGTAGAAATCAGGCTTTATGGAGCCTCAGTCAAACCATATAGGTTACCAAAATTTGTGCCAATGTGACTATTTTCTCTTAAGTTTATTAGACAAAGCCTAAATTTGGATCAGGTTCATTTTGTCCCCATGAAAAAGGTTTATCTCTTTAAGTTGCCCAGAACAATGGGACCCTTTATTGTGAACACTAGACAGGCGGCCCAAGAGGTTGAGAAATTATTGGGTGATATGTGTCTTTTGTAGGTTGTTGAGTGGGCTTATGATCCTCATTAGATCATTTGTAAAATAAGGATAGAGAATGGATATTCGTCATTTGTACATGAAAAAAGGCCAGAGATTGAGAAAATGGAAAATGGAGGTCCACAGAACACCAAAGGAGCAGAGATTGAAACCCCAAGTATTTCGAAAAAGGTTTCAAAACGGGCCAGAGAGGAAATTATTGATCCTGATGAAGAAGAGTCAGAAACAATAAAGATAACTAAACTATTGGATGCCATGTCTTCAACACAACCTGGTTTAGTAATCCAAGTAGGAGAAACAAAGGGTGCACCAACTTCTCCATCCTCCAGTGACCTAGTTCATGAGCAAGTTCCTCTTATTCAAAGCACGTTTGCCCAGATAGCTGAGAAAAACCAAAAAATAAAGTTAAAAATGGAGGCTCAGGCTGAGTCTCAAATCATTTCTAAGCAAATTAGGTTACTGTCTGCTATGGATGTAGAAAAGGGCCAGCTTAAAATTTCATTCTTTCATCCCATAGAGATGTCAGTTGGGTCCTCTAGTAACTTTAAAACTGTCAATTTGATAGTTGATACTCAAAAACTTCCCGTGCTTGACAAAATCAATTTGCACATGCAGTCCGGGCAATTGATTGTCAATGATTTACATAAGACGAATGAAACTTCTATTAAAGCAGAGAAAATGTTACACAAAATGATCAAGCAATGAAAGTTGGAGAAAGAAAATTCCAGAGCTCTAAATGCTCAGGTGGATGAATTAAAGAAGATTATTGTAAAGATAGGAGTCAATCTTGATGATCAACCTGCAATACAAAAGTTATTGAAATCTGGTAAGTATGAGATTGGAATCTTGAGAAAGAAGTTGAATCTTCCTACAGGTGAGCACCCTATTGCTGTAGGGATAGCTGAAGTTGAGAATGAAAAAGATAAGCTTTTACAAGACGTATTGCAGAAAACTGAAGATGTTTCTTTGCTTAAGGAATCTTTGGCCAAGCTACAAAAACAAGTAGATACTCATGTCTGCACAGTAGTGATGCCAGTCAATACAGAGGATCTAGTGGCACAAGTATTGCAGTTGGGTACAGAGTTAAAGATGGCTGAGCATGATTTGAAAAAGAATAAAGGGATATGAAGACAGTTTGTAAATTCTTAAACTTGAGTGAAGAGGAAGCTAGAATGGAAAAGGAAAATGCAAAAAATACAGAGAAGACTTTCAAAGGGATGAAGAGGAGATTAAAAGGTTGGAGGAGAGAATGAAAGGTAATATGTCTTTAATCCAAGCTAGGGAAATTCTCTGGGATGAAATTATCGAAGTTATCAGGAACATTTGGGAATTCCTTGTCATTGTGTCTGTTGAAAAGACAATTGTCAGGGACATGGAAAGTTTGGTTATGCAAGATAGGAAGAAATTGTTAGAGAGATCCAAGTTTGCAAAAGGAATGATAGATTTTATTAACTCTAAGTCCGATGTAGAGCTAAAGGAACATGACCTTATGGACAAAACATTGTGTTGAATGTATTTCAATAAGATGATTATCAAAAATATCTACTGAAAAACTACTGAGAAGAAGATGAATGAAATAAAAGAAGCAATTTCTAGGTTCAATATCCTATTTTATAAAAAAGTTAGCACTGGGCTCCCCTCTTGCTGGGATTTACAAGGAAATTTGCTGCCATGGAAATCATATGAGAATTTGCTAGTGGAAGAAAAAAGTAAGATTGACAGCACTCATGAGAAGACAACAGTACTGAAAGGAGAAACTATTGCGAATTATCTTAATAAGGATTTTAAACTTTTGTGGATGGTAAAGACTTTGTTTACAGAAAAGCCTACTTATAGTAGGATCATAACGTTCAGAATGGTGCTCAGCAAATTGGAAGAAGTAGAAAAGCCAAATGTACCATTGTGGAGAAGATGCAAAGAGTGGATGATAGAATTGACAAAAGATTCACCAACAAGGCCATCTACTCAAACCACCAATCCGAACAGTGACCAGCAACAACCAATCATAATTTGATTTGATTTGATTTTATGTTATTTTATTTTCTAAGAAAAGTGAGGTGTCTTGTACCCTCCAATGTAATATTTTAAAATGAATTTTTACTTAAGGCAATTATAAAGTAGTTAAGTATTTTAATAGTTTCTTGGTAGTTATCAATTGTCCCATGATGCATAAGAAGAGGAAAAATAAAAGAAAAAAGGGTCCGAGTTTTGGGAATCTGAAGACTACAAAATTTTGTACTTGATGAATTGATGATTAATGAAAGAATCAGGAGTTTTCCATACGGTGCTGAGTATGATTTGTAATCTCTCTATTATGTGTCATTTTGTCTCTTTCTCTCTTTGAATATGGTAATGAAGCTGTGGGTCTTTGTTTGCTTCTATGAATAAAGTTAAATTTCCTTAAAATATCTCTCCCATGTTTAAAGCTCCTTTCTCTGTATTTCCTCTAAGTTAAAGATAATAGTTTATGTTAAACACATCATATTTTCTTTAATTTTCCCAAGTATTCTTCACACAACATTTGTATTCAGCACCACATGGCATCTTGAAATTTTTATATCAGCTATATGTCAAGGGTTTTAAAAATTATGCTCTTCATACTTCTCAAGATAAAGACACTTTATACAAATGAGTGACATGCATAATCAAACTTTAATGTCTTAGGCACAATTTCTCCATAGTCAAGAAATTGGTTTCCTAAGGGACAATAGCTACCATGAGAAGAAAAAAGGAGTAGAAGGCAGAAAAAACAAAGGACATAACACGAGTGGTCCTCATTGATGGGGAATTGGACCATATTGGGGAAACAATTCAGGAAGAAATGCTGGAATCATGGAACAAGTTATAGGATCACTACAACGCACTTATAATAGGTGTTGAGGATCACATTGTAGAACTAAATATATTGGCACATACAACCAGACAACTAGTGTAGGCATAGGAGAAGCTTGGAAAGGAAAGACCAGTAGAGTTTACACTTGCATCAAGGATGCCACATATACCTTTCAGAGCCCTGCAGTTTGACTTTGCCAAGGTACAAAAATAGAACAAACAGTGGAGGTACATGAACATGAACATCACAACAGTGCCACTTCAGAGATTACACAAGATGCATCTAGAGATCATAGATGAGCTAAAGCCGCACGAACAACTCACATCATAGTTAAACATTCAAGTAGAAAGAGAGTTTCGTTGAAGTAGAAGTTCGACCAGGTGATATAGGAAAGGGATCAGGGAAGTACAACAACATCAAAAGTTGAAGGAGGTGGTCGAAGCAACATGTCACGAGGTTCCATACATTAATGTATGAGAAGAAGAACCAATGGAGGACAAGGTCACGAAGCTCGACCTTGTAGCAAAGGATACAAGGATAAGATCATTGATGTACAATTTACATACGAGATGAAAATCAATAAGCTATAGATGAAGCTACATCTAACCACACCAACGGAGGTACGAGAGAAGATAGAGGCTGACCTGAACACTGCAATGGCTAGAATCTCCGCAGTAGTGGAAGATTGTGGGATGCTATTGGACGAGAGTTTACAGATTTGGACTTCATTGTAGGAAGATCCAAATGCACAAAAATTACAAGAGGATATTCAGAAGAAGAAGCAACAACTGGAGGAGATTCAGGCAACTGTGAGAACCTTACCAATCTCACAAAAGCTCACAAAGTTCAATGAGTGAATTTCCATCCAGAAGAAGATAGAGGAGTTGAGGAAGGAAGAGCAGGCTTTGACAGAAAGAACTCAACCATGGTAGGATGAGGCTCCCCATTTATCCCAAGTAGTGGATGAGAAGCTTCAAGAGCTTCGATAGAGAGAGACAATAATGATGCAAAAGGCTACAGAAGCGGTGATAGAAGCACTGTTAGAGGAAGTGTGTAGCGAAGAGAACTAGGTCACAAACATTTTGTAGTAGTTCAACAATTCCTACAACAACATTGCGGTGAAGATAAGAGGCAAATAGGTTGAGTGACTCGGGACGAGTCAGTGGATACTTTTGAGTATACTGTGTAATGTCGTAAGGGATTTGGGGTGGGTCGAAGCCCCTCTATTTTGTAAAAGGAGCGCTATTTTTTTGGGATCAATGGATTTGGGACCATAGTTGTTTGTTTTAGGGAGTCCATGGTAGTTTGATGATGTAACCCTTTGATGTAATAGTATATATAGGGTAAAATAATAAGAAGAGAATCATCAAATCAATCGAATTGATCCAGATCAGTGTTATGGGTGAATTGTTGTGATCTAAAATCTGGTAGAGAAGGTGAGGCTTTGAAGTTGAGTGCATAGAGGCTTGCGTTTCCAGCTGAGTTTGAAAAAAACCTATAGCTTAGTGCATAGGTCATGATCTATTTGTTGTTTAAAGATTTACTATATTAAGAAACAATTCATTTGTAGCAACTACAACCACTTTCCAATATTTTAGCTCGCATGCAAATTTCAGAGCCTACCTTGGATCCTATTAGTGTTAGTCACTTCTTCCTGTCACCAGTGATCAAATATGATCTTACAAGGCATTGTTAGGGTGTCAAGTCATATTTTTGTCATTTCAGTGAGTCTTCAAATAAAATTTGGTCACTGGCTAGTGTGTCTACGGTTATTTCCACTCTCTCAAGAACTTCATATGCCGATCACTTTCATCACTCAGTTGAGTCTACCATCATGAAAACATCATTAACATCAATTCACTCACATCATCATGGTCTCCAATCATCTCAATGTCACCATTAGGTCATTAGGGTTAAGGTCACAAAATCGGTCATTTTATGCATAAATCCAGAAAATGAGGAGTGGCAATAAGTAAATTTTCTCAATAACACTTGATTTCAAATGTAATTTATCTTTTATATGTAATAATTCTCCTAAGGTTCTATAGCTACAACAAGAGGTCCTAAGGCTACAAAACTCAAAAATGAAGTGAAGTGGTGAGGGGGGCCATCCTACCTCATTAATCACTTAGACACCAAAATCAAGTTATAAAGGCACATGGAGGAGCTAATTCATACTCATTTTCATTTGTCTCTCACCCTAACATTGATCTACCACCTATCCTTTACAAAACATTGTGTTTCCATAATCCTCACTGGAAAAAACTAGATCTCGTTATGCATAGAAAGCCCTCGCTGCGCTCTTGGATAGCACGCCGCACACGGGTGAACTACGTTGCACATGGGTGCTACGCACAGGGAGTCTTCGCTATGCATAGGCTATAATTATCCAAAATCAATTTTTGACCACCAAATTTCATTTTTCGAGGCTAACAAGTAAGTTCAATTATTTTCATGCCCTCTTTTTGCCTCTTATGTCAAGAATTGTTCAGATACTTCCAGTCCTAGCGTTTACATGATATTCTTAGTTTTGATCCTCAATAATTAATTGTTGCTTAGAACCATACTTTCCTTGTCCCTAGACCTCTATTTGTAGCTAATACACTATTTCCATATATCACAAAACTTTATCCCCTCATTTTCTATCATTTTTCTCTAAACCATAATCTACCCTATCTCTTCCTAAGGCAGACCTGTGTTTTGGCCTTTTTCACCCCCTCCCCTCACTAATTTCCAAAAATTCCCTTTTCCCCTACTCACTAACATCATCCCATACCCTCCTAAATTTCCTCAAAAATTTAGGCGACTCACAAGTCCCTCATACCAGCTCATTCCCTCACAACAACAAATTTCACTGTTTTTGTGTGCCTTTCACCTAGGGTTTTAAGTATGGATCCTAATTCACCACCATCATAGAAGAGGAAATACAACAAGGGGGAAAGATACTAAGGTTTTAGCCTTGTAATTGCAATGAAATCACCTCCTTCCCTTTTGTCAATAAATGCTTTGAAGATGTCAATTGTTAGGGTTTTGTCAAAAAGTGCAGGAAGTAGGTCACCATGAGCATCTCACAGGTATATTTGCCCACACATTGAAGGAATATAAGATCACCATTGTAGGGAGTGATTTCATGTTTTCAATGAATGCCATCTCTCAAGCCATAGGCATACAAACCATGGTGAAAAATGGTTGAAAGGCATGAACCTAGACCTAGAAGAGTACAAACCCTAGCTGAAATCACAGTACAAAGGAACTCGCTCACATGTTTTCCCATTCATATACTTGTTAGAGAGATATGCACCATTAATGAAGGTTTTCATTAAATTATTTACATATGAGGGAAGATTCTCCAGGTTATATCAATGTCACTTAACGCTACTCATGCACTTTACATCAACCAAGTCTCTCAATTTGTGCAGTTACTTGTATAGGACCTTAACCAAAATGTCTAAAAGGGTGAAACTGAAAGGAAAAGTGAATTATCCCAACCTCTTTCACCATAACCTAATAAATGTTATAGTTCTCCATCAGTTGATAGAAAAGAACAGGACATGGGACACTTTCATTGAGGTAGCCTTGAAAATGCATATAACCACTACACCAAGGCAACACCAAACCATGTCAACATAGTCAATCGAGGTGGGTCACCAATCAATCATGATGAGGTTTCCAAGGAACCTAGGCCTGAGGTGACCAAGACATATCCGAGAGGCATAAGGCTTGTGTTTTCTCCTCAAATTGAGGAAGGGGCCAAGCCTACTACATCAACAAAACAAGGATCACCATCACATCATGAGGCTTCTTTGCATGATGAGGAGCCCATTGAGCATGAGTTTGACCTAGTTGACTTGGAGGCACAAGACGAGCATCAAAATCTGCAACAATTCATCAAAGAGAAGGATTTTTAAATCATGGAGCTGAAGGATAATTTGGCAAGGGCCAAATTCATCATTTCATTCCTTGAGCAAGAAAACAATCAACTTAAGGAAAAACAACTATCCATGGAGAAAGATAAATTCAAAGCCAAGAAAAAAGAGAGAAAAGGCAAGTTACTAGTGGACCATGATGAAACTGAGAAGCATGAAGTACATGTGGCAAGAAAGAGACCAAGAACAATGGGTCTTAGAAAGGCACTTTAGAGAGAAAGAGAACAAAGGTCACCAATGGAAGAATTGAATTTTTAGGAGAGGATTTCCATGGAAATAAATGAAGACAGAGAGTTTTGGCTTGACCATGAGAAGCTCATTGAAAAGGCTAATAGTGATAACAAGTTTCAAAGGAATATGTTCATCCATTATTACACAAGGAATTAGGTTGCCAGGGTCATAATCAAGTAGTTGAAGGCCAAACTCAAGGAAACCCTAATCAACCAAGAGGAGAAGGTTAAGTTAAATTTGCTTGATGATGCATCCATGGTTGCATAAAAAATATCATCAGGCATCTTAGGAAAAATTCTAGGAGAATTTGGAGAAATTTTGTGTTTTGGTGCAGACTGGTGCAAATTTACAATGTTTGGCGATTTCCTATCTAGGCGAGGAGCAAGCTCATGCTGTGATTTTTCCTTAGGTATCCAAATGATTGAAATTCAGAATTTTTGGAAATATTATTACCCTCTCTAAAAACTCATTTTTTCACTTTCCTGATCCAGGGCTTGGTTTTTAGAATTTTGTAAAAAAGAGGCCAAAAATCACCTTTCTGTCTCTTTCCATTTCGTTGTGCACCTAGAGACACCTTGGGAGAATGGCCATATCTCAGCCAAAAATGAGCCATTTTGAGTGAAAAAATACTCTAACTACATCTACACTCTCTCATATTTTCAGAACAAGCTTCATATCTGGATTTGGAATTAAGAAAGGCACTAAAAACTGGCCTCCAACAGTTCACTGCGCACTTGGAAATTTCTGAGATTTTTGTAAAAGTTTCACTTTGTAATTTTTTGTAATTCCTAGTTTGACTTTGGTAAAAGTCAAAATAGTGAAGTAGATGAATGTGAGGGTAAGATTAAATGTAAATATGATGTATTAGTTAGTGGTTAGTCTTTTTTTGATGTAAATTTAACCTCATTTATGAGAGAGGTTGCAGTCAAAGTTAATTGTAGAAGTTATTTTTAACTTCCCTAGACATTAGGGTTTGTTTAGAACACCTCATGGAACAGTTGCTAGAGTCATGGATTTGACCCCTGAGAGTGAAGAGAGGTTTTTTTGGTATTTATGTATCAATTTCTTAGTCATAGAATAGGTTTGACATTAGATGAGAAAAATATCGTAGCTTGTACTTGGACGTTTCTGGAAATCAAAGGACACAATTTGTAGCTATTATTTAGGAATTCATTTGCAGTGAGTTTGTGATGTTGTTTTTCTATGTTATAGCTTTACATGAAAGATATTCATATTCTCTTTCCATTATAAATTCTTCAATTATTTTCCTTACAATTTATATACAAAATTTTTTGCATTAAGCTTTGTTTTGATGGAAAAATAATTATGTGTATTTTCTTTCCTGCTTAATGAATTCATGTTTCATGCTCATTAAGACCTTTAGCTTCTTTTGAACACTACACTACACCGAAAAACTCTAAGATCCATCACAAAAGTATTGCTACCTTGATCCTTTATAACTTTGATGTTGTAACCCTTTGATCATGTTAACCTAGCTACCTAGTTTTTCTCCGTTATCTAGCATAAAAAACCCTAAATTTTCCAAAACCTACTTGAAACTAAATATCTAGCCTAAAATAATTTATATCGCAGTAATCTCATAGCCGTGATCTCATAGAGAGAGCCCTCTCTGGTTTAGTAGGTCTAGCTACCAAACTAAAAGCTTGGTCTGTGGTTACCTCCGTCTATTCCTCTCAGCCTAGGACAATTGTGGAGGCTAACATCTTTGGGACCATTTTCGGGGAAACGAAAGTTATATTATTCTTGGGATTAATTCTATAAGTACTTTCAAGACTGGTTTTGTGGGTGATAGGTTCCAGTATCCAAAGAAGGATGCTTGAAGAAATCACATCAACTTCAAGGTGTAAATGATTCTGGCTCCTAAAATATACTAGAGGTCAAATCCTAACCCAAGTACACCTCTTGTTGTTGATGATCCAGAGAAATTTGTTAAGAAACTCAAATCCCCTACTCCTGAAAGCGAACGTCGAAAATTGGTAAAAACTACATCTCTACCTGATCAATTATTGACTGTTGAAGATATTTATTTTGATATTCAATTTGAGCAATCTTTGTTTTGATCCAAATCTGAGTCATCCCTTTCGGAAGTGTTTTTTGACCCTATTAGGTTTGATTCCTACCTCCCTTCTTCTAAATCCGTCTTTTCCAAAAATGATCAAGGGTTATGGTTAAACTTTGATAAACTTCAAAGCCTAGCTGACCAACTTCAAATCACTACTAAGAAATATTACATTCAATGTTAGATTGAAAACTTGGCTACTGCTTCATCCTCTACCTCATCTCCAAACACATCAGCTATATCATCTGCCATAGTTCGTTTACCACCACCTCCTTTAGTGTCATCATCTCCATCAACACAACCCATTATCATACCCACACAACCCATTGTAGTACATCTATTACCTCCTCTAGTAGTCATGGCATGGTTTGCTCCTCTACTATTACCAGGCCAACTTGCTACCCTACCTCAAAACTATGGCCAAAGACTCCCTCTTTTTGATGGAAATTCAGAGATCTCAGCATAGAAACATGTTGACAAACTGATAGATTTTATCGACCTTAAAGAGCTTGATGATGAGGATTCAAAGATGAGAATCATAACCCAGAGGTTTTTTGGAGATATAAAGTAATGGTTTCGCAATTTTCCAAATAATTCCATCAATAGTTCCCAATGGTTCATAGAGTTATTCTTAGCTTGGTGGTAGGAGAAGAAAAATCCAATACAGATTTTGGTTGAGTATAATTCCATGAAAAGAAACCCAAATGAGACAGTGCAGGAGTTTACAACAAGTATCAATATGGTGTACAACTCCATTCCTATTGATATCAAACCTCCCCTTGGTTTATCCCTCTTCCACTATCCTGATGCCTTCGATCCAGACATGGCATATCAACTTAGGGAGAGAGATACTGCAAATTTAGAAGAAATGCACTGCAATGTTGTAATTGTGGAAGCTAATTTTCTTCAAGAAGTCTAAAATAAAACCATAGAAACCTAAGAACAAAGATACTATTAAGGAGGAGTATTGTTCTTCTTCTGAAGTAAAGCTTGACACTCTGATTAAAAAAATGAAAAGAATGATGTACATAATGACTATTGCTGATAGACAAGCGGATCCTTCGATAAGGAATCTAAACTACATGGGACAACAGAAATCACAATTCAAAAATAAGAAGAAAGAACAGAAAAATAAGGACCCTCAAGGAAAAATCAGAACATTGTTGGCTACGTGGGGCCTGACCCAGGTTCAAAAGTGATTTAGCCAAGAAAATCCTGGTACTACTGGCCCTTTCGGCAATAGTCCATGGAGCGTGGACTGAGGTCTCACCCAAAGTAGTATGGGAGGGTTCTGGAACTAGGTTTCCGCACCCTGGGGATGTCTGATAGGGGGCGATAGGGACGCAATTCAAACTTCGTGCTTATTGGGCTACGCGCACCAGTGAGCCCCTTGCATCATGTGGTACTACCTTTGCACAGCTCTAGCTGCAACGCGACCACATGTGGCACATCGTACAAGTTCACTCTAATGAAAAATTATATAATTTGGTCATCTTAGGAGATTGGGCATAACACTTTCTTTGAGAATCCAAGTTTGATCCAACTAGTGGCATTGGAAAGAGGACTCAGAGGGGTACCACAGATCTCGATTTCAGAACTTGGAGATCTAACATTACAGATTTACAGATGTTTCAAGATCGAGCACCTAAGATTAGGAAAAGGCGATATGAGGAAGTTTGATGGCAATGATCTGGTAAATTGGATACTACAGATGGAGCAATACTTTGATCTACATGATGTACAAATTTTACAAAAGGTACATATTGCATCTTTATATTTAGAACCAAATGGTTTGTATGGTATAGAGGGCTTTGTTCTCATAAACCACTTGTCACCTGATCAATTCTCACAAAGGAAATGATAGCACATTATGAGGATAGAAAGAGCACCACCTTCTTTAGCTAATTGATAAATCTCAAACAAAATGATTCAATAATAGAGAACATTGAAGACTTCCAAAAATTGAATATAAGGGTAAATTATATTCCATAGAAGCAAAGGATTGATGTCTTCATAGGGAATTTAAAGGATAACATTCAACATGAGGTTTGTCTTTGGGAACCTGATTCATTGGAGAAGGCATTCACGTTGGCAAGAAAAAATGAAAGCAGAATTATGGAAACAAGGAATCCTACCACTCACAACTATAAATATGGGAGTGTTTTTTCTCCTAACCTTCCACAACCTACAAGGATTAAACCATAACAATTGGAAGAAACAATAGAAAAAGGGTTGTGTTACATTTGTGATAGAAAATTCACTAAAGGTCATAGTGTGCTGAGAAGAAATTATTTTACATAGATTGAAGAGGAGGAAGAAAAGTATCAAGAACCATCAAAAGAAGAGGATATACACCAGGAACGAACCCCAGAGAAGGAACAAATGAATCCTAAAATATCTTGTAAAGCATTGGCAAGAATTACCACTCCTTAGACTCTCAAGATAGAAGGACATATCAAGAAGAAAAAGGGTCAAGAAGTGAAAGATCACATCGAGAATCAAGAAATGAATCCGACCATATCTTGTAATGCATTGACATGAATTACCACTCCTCAAACTATTAATATAGAAGGACATATCAAGAAGAAAAAGGTAATAGTGTTGATTGATTCGGGAAGTACCCATAATTTTATTCATTATAAGATAACCAAGGAATTGAATTGCTTCCTATATCCAGCACTAGAGTGTCAAGTGATGGTTGCAAGTGGAGGAACCATAAATTGCTCTGGAAAGTACCATAACATCAAGCTATACATGGGATAATATGTATTGAATAGCCCAATGATTTCTATTCCAATGGGTGGTGCTGATGTTGTACTAGGAGTCCAATGGCTACAATCCCTGAGTACAATAACTTTTAATTTTCAAGAACTTTTCATGAACTTTTTTTTTGGAAGGAAAGGAAGTTGAATTAAGGGGTATCACACAGAAATGAGGAAATATAATATGCTCTAACAGAATGACAAAGCTTCTAAAGAAATAACAACGAGGTGTAATTGAACAATTATGTTTGCTAGAGGATCCCACATTGAAATCATCTGTTTCTCTAGATCTCTAAAATGTCTTGGACAATCATTCCAAGGCATTTGAGACTCCCAAAGGCCTTCCACCTATTTGTGATCATGGTCATGCTATTCATTTGATTCTAGGAAGTGTTCCTCCAAACATCTGACCTTACCTAATGGGAAGAGACTTCAAGGTAAAAATAGATCATGATAGTCTTAAATACTTTTTAGAACAAATATTATCTTCAGAAGAATAAAAAAAATGGGTCACAAAGATGTTGGGTTATGACTTCTAAATAATATAAAAAATAGAGAAGCAAAATGTGGTTGCAGATGAACTCTCAAGAAAGGATGAGGATGTGGAAGCATTGTTTTGTGCAATTTCTATTATCCAACTAGATTGGATAAATGAAGCAAAGGATGAATGGAACAATGACAAAGAAGTGTGGGCACTCATTCAAAAGTTGTAGAACATCCCAGTTCAAAAAATATTGCCAAAATGTGAAGAAGGAAAAATCATATTGGAACCTAAAGCAATGATGGAAACCAGAATCTGGCAGCTACGAAATCGATCAATTTTAGAGTATCTCATAAAATGGAAGAACTTACCTGCTGAAGATTCCACATGGGAGGACGAGAATTTTATACAGAAGCATCCATAACTACTCAAGCATTGAGGACAACACCTTTTCAAGGAGAGGGGCATGTTAGGTCCCTATACTACTAGTGTAGCCCCTTATTGTTATTAGTGCAACCCCCTTATTATATTGTTGTGCCCATGTAGTCCCCATATTGTTATTATTGTGCCCCATAGAAGCCCACTATTGTTATTGTTGCGCCCTTAAATTATTATTGTTAAGTCGTCTTTGATTATATTATGACCACTTAGACTCCTATATATAGAAAGGAGGTCTTGTCATTTGTATGATCCAAGATTTTTTCATTTGTGTAATGTAAAGGAGGTTGCCCCCTTGAAGAGGCTAATTCTAAAGTCGTTGATCTATCTTTTCTATCTTTTTGTGAGTTGGTTTTGTAACATATTGGCATGTGGATTCATGGCCCCTTGCATCAGTCATGTAAAATTCCTCCGAATGTAATATTAAGTTATTACAAGTTGGATTTTGATTGCTCCAATAAGGAAGCGGAGTACAAAGCACTGATTGCTGGCCTTAAAATTCTGAAAAAATTGGGAGCAAAGAAAATTTATGTTTATGGCGACTTCGAGTTGGTAATAATCAGGTAAAAGTGGGGTACCAGGCCAAGCATCCAAGGATGCATGCTTATCGAAATGCTATCCTCGACATTTTGAAGAATTTTTCAGAATACACTTTGTCTTTGATTCCTAGAACTTAGAATATTATGGCTGATTCCCTTGCTACTACAGTTAGTATGGTTAAGATTCCTACCCATTCAAATAAGAAGTATTCAATTCATGTCAAGCACCGCGTAGCTGTCCCTGACAATTTGAGATATTGGCAGGCGTTTTAGGATGACAAGCAAATTAATAACTTTGGCAGATGAAGGATGAATTTCTAAATTCCCATATTGATGATGCATGTGATGAGAATGATCAGAAAATTGAAGCAACCAAGGTTGAAGTGTTGTAGTTGAAAGACAATAACATTCCATGAGGTATTGTACCTTTGGAATATTTATTTGATCGTGATGATGTCGCTAAAAACCCCACCATGGTCCCCACATAGAAAGGTGTTGAATATGTAAACATTGGTACAGTAGACAAGCCCAAGATGGTCAAATTGTCAAAATATTTATCTCCTGAGATGAAAAGTAAGTATATTGCTTTGATGACATAATTTTCTAATGTATTTTTTTGGTACTATCATATTTAAAGGTGTACAATAATAACATCATTCAACACACTATATTGGTTAAAACTAATCAAAAGCTATTCTGCCTGAAGCTAAGGAGGATTAATCCTAAGTTGCTGCCATCCATTGAGAAAGAGGTAAATAGGCTTTATAAATATGGTATTATAGTTCCTATTCGTTTTTTTGAATGGATGTCAAATCTTGTTCCATTGAGAAAGAAAACCGGGGAGATTTTCCTTTGTATTGATTTCAGAAATTTGAATAAAGTGTCCTTAAAGGACAATTATCCCCTACCGAAGATGGACCATATCCTGCAGAGGGTAGTTGGGTCTTCCAGGATGTCATTTCTTGATGGATACTCGGGCTACAATCAAATTTTTGTGCAGAAGGATGATCAGTTGAAAACATCCTTCACGACACCATGGGGTACATTTATGTACTCCAAAATTCCATTTGGATTAAAGAATGCAGGAGAAACATTTCAGCGGGCTATGGATATCGCTTTCACCAACGAAAAGGATGTTTTCCTAGTTATTTATTTAGACGATCTTAAATTTTTTTCTAGATCTGATGAGGAACACTTACATCATCTAAGAATTGTCTTCTAGAGATGCAAAAAAATTGGCATTTCGTTGAATCCTAAAAAGATCCTTTTCACCATGGAGGAAGGTAAGATTTTAGGGCACATCATCTCCAAGGATGGCATCTGGATTGACCCTGCAAGAGTTGAAGCCATTCAACAGTTATATTTTTCGAGGAGCAAAAAATAAATTTAGTCATTTAATGGGAATATCAACTTTTTAAGGAGATTCATCCCCAACCTCGCTGAACATTTGAGAGAGATAATAGATATGCTAAAAAATGACAACGAGGTAAGATGGTATGAAGATGCCAAGAAGGCTTTCAAAGGAGACAAATTTTCATTATCTAATGTTCCTACTTTAATTAGTCCTGATTATGCTTCAAATTTTGTTATATTTTCATTCACCTATGAGCATACTTTGGCAAATGTCCTGATGCAAAAGAAGGATCAGAAAAATGAACAACCCATAGCGTTTTTCAATCGAACAATAAGGGATGCAACACTAAAATACAACATTATTGAGAGGCAATCTTTGGATTTGGTGAAAGCGCTTAAATTCTTCCGAATATACATTCTCCATTCTCACACTATAGCTTATGCTCCAATAGTAGTAGTAAAGGAAGTCCTTATGCAGACTGATCCAGAGGGTCGGAGGGGAAAATGGATAACAACTATGTTGGAATATGATTTAGATATAAAGCCAACAAATCTCATTAAAAGACATGGATTTTCCAATCTCATGGCCAAATCTAATTTGCAAGCATTAGATATGGCTTGATTGCTTCCCTCTCCGAAGAAGAAGCAGAAGATTCACAGGTACAGGTGTTAGATATGTTCACTTCATCTCCATGGTACTTCGACATAGTTTATGTATTGTAGCATTTAAACCCTTCACCGGAAGTGCCCAAAGGTGAAAATAGATCATTAAAACTAAAAGCTTCAAAGTATTGCATTCTTGATGGTGTTTTGTTTTTGAAAGATTTGGGTGATGAATTGCTGCACTGTCTTGTTGAAAATGAAGCAAAGGATGTGATGCCTGATTTCCACAAAGGAGATTGTGGTGGCCACCTCTTTTCGAAAAATATAGCGAACAAAATTTTGAGGGATTGGTTTTATTGGCCTACTCTTTTTATGGATGTGTACAAAATAGTAAGGAGCTGCGATGAGTGCCAGATTCTTCAAGGGAAAGGAAAACTTTTTCCATTACCTTTGCAGTCAGTTTCAGTCTCAGCACCTTTTCAGCAGTGGGGTCTTGATTTTGTTGGAAAAATCCATCCTTCATCGTCTGCACAACACAAGTGGATGATGACAGCCACAAACTACTTTATGAAATGGATTGAAGCAATCGCAACCAGGAAAGCTACTGATTCTATTGTCATTCAGTTTATTGAAACTAATATCTTGTCTAGATTTAGCTGCCTACAGAAAATAATTACTGACAACGCTATTGATTTTAAGTCCAAGAAGATGGTGGAGTTTTGTGAGAAGTACCATATCACATTGGGGAATTCTACCTCTTATTACCTGCAAGGGAATGGGCTATCTGAATCCTCAAATAAATATCTGATTAACATCATCAAGAATGTTTTGGAGGTCAATTAAAATAACTGGCACAAAAAACTCATTAATGCTTTATAGGCGGATAGAGTCATTACTAAGAAATCCATAGGCATGTCTGCTTTTCAGTTGGTGTATGGGGTTGATACTATTTTTCCTTCATCCCTTGCTATCCCAGTCATGAAAATTTTGCAGGAAGTGAGCAGCAAACCTAATGATGTGCAACAGAGGATAAGTCAAATGAACCATTTACAACAAAATAGGGAAGAAGTATTTCAAAATACTTCCAAGCTTCAGGAAAGGATTGAATAGATTTATGATCACAAGACTAAAGAAGATAAATTCAACATGGGTGATGTGGTTCTTCGTTGGGATGCACAGAATAAAGAAAAGGGTAAACATGACAAGTTTGAAAACCTATGGAAGGGATTGTATATAATCTCAGATTTAAGGGGGGAGAATGCTTATCTGTTGGAAGAAATGAATGGGATGTAGGTTTTAACCCCGTACAAAAATTACCTGCATACGAATTCTAAATCACAAAAAAAACAAAAATGCGAGAGCATAACACATAAAACACATATACACAGAGATTTCCCACTGGATCTCAAAACCGAGACTACCAGCTTGATTTTCATTATATTCCTTTCAATGTTACAATACATATTTATACATGCCGAAGCATCCAATACCATGGACCGAAAACCATCACGTCCAAAAACCATGGACCGAAAACCATAGGTAGGTTCGCCCAACCTAATATAGGGTCCAAAAAAATTTTTCTCGGGGCGC
>APFE030216815.1:0-15360 GCA_000404065.3 Pinus taeda | reverse complement strand
CTATACTTGAATAAATTTATGGAAATTTTCATTATCATTGTATATACCAGTTTACATTTCATGTCAGAGTGTAAAGTGGCTATCTTAGGAGTTTGAAGCTCGAGGAGACGACCATAAGGCTTATTTGATCAATTGTTGGCTTGAATAATCAGTTTAATTTGTTTATCGTTGAAGTCAGTCACTCATTCAATCTTTATTTTTAAGTTTTGTCTTTTTATATTTTTGACTCCATCCCCAATGGATAAGGCTACTTGGTCTATGGTGTTCTTGACACCTGCAAGGTGCTACCATCCCTAGTGGAGCCAATGTTAGTGTCAGTTAGTTCTACCTATCACCAGTGATCAAATATGCTCTTACAAGGCCTTGTTAGTGTATCATGTCAAATTTTTGTCATTTCAGTGAGTCTTCAAATAAAAATCTGGTCACTGGCTAGTGTGTCTAGGGCTATTTCCACTCTCTCAAGAATTTCATATGCCGGCCACTTTCATCACTCAGATGAGTCTACCATCATGAAAACATCACTAACATCAGTTTAGTCACATCATCATGGTCTCCAATCATCTCAATGTCACCATTAGGTCATTAGGGTTAAGGTCACAAAATCGGCCATTTCATGCATAAATCCGCCAAATGAGGAGTGGCAATATGTAAATTTTCTCAATAACGCTTGATTTAAAATGTAATTTATGTTTTATATGTAATAATTCTCCTAAGGTTCTACAGCTAGAAGAAGAGGTCATAAGGCTACAAAACTCAAAATAAAGTGAAGTGGTGAGGTGGGTCATCCTACCTCATTAATCACTTAGACACCAAAAAAAGGTTATAAAGGCACATGGAGGAGCTCATTCATACTCAAGTTCATTTGTTTCTCATCCTAACAATGATCTCCCACATCTACTTTACAAGAAATTGTATTTCCATAACCCTCACCGACAAAAGCTGGCTCTCGTTGTGCCAAGAAAGCCCTCGCTATGCTCCTGGATAGCACGTTGCGCATGGGCGCTACACATAGGGAGTCTTCGCTGTGCATGGGCCGTAATTCTACAAAATCACTTTTTTACCACCAAAATTCATTTTTCGAGGCTCCTCTTCTGTCATTTCATCCTCCAGGCTTCATAACAAGTAAGTTCGATTATTTTCATGCCCTCATTTTGCCTCTTATGTCAAGAATTGTTCAGATACTTCTACTCCTAGGGTTTACATGATATTTTTAGTTTTCATCCTCAATGATGAATTGTTGCTGAAAACCCTAGTTTCCTTGTCCCTACACCTATGTTTATAGATAATACACTATTTCCATCCATAAAAAAACTTTATCCCCTCATTTTCTATCATTTTTCTCTAAACCCTAATCTACCCTATCTCTTTCTAAATAGGGCATGTGTTTTGACCTTTTTCAACCCCTCCCTTCACTCATTTCCAAAAATTCCCTTTTCCCATACTCACTAACATCATCCCCTACTCTCATAAATTTCCCCAAAAATTTAGGCCACTCCCAAGTCCCTCATACCACCTCAGTCCCTCACAGCAGAAAATTTTACTGGTTTTTCCTACCTTTCACCTAGGGTTTGAAGTATGTAGCCTGATTCACCACCATCAGAGAAGAGGAAATACAACAAGGGGGTAAATATACTAAGGTTTGAGCCTTGTAATTTCAATGAAATCACCTCCTTCCCTTTTGTCAAGAAATTCTTTGAAGATGTCAATTGTTTAGGGCTTTGTCAAAAAGTTCAGAAAGTAGGTCACCATGAGCATCTCATAGGTATATTTTCCCTCACCTTGAAGGAAGATAAGTCACCATTGCAGGGATTAATTTCATGTTTTCAGTGAATTCCATCTCTCAAGCTATAGGCCTACCAAAACATGGTGAAAATTGGTTCAAAGGCATGAACCTAGACTTAGAAGAGTACACACCCTACCCGAAATCACATTACAAAGGAACTCACTCATATGTTTTCCCATTCAGATACTTGTTGGAGAGATATGCACCATTAATGAAGGCTCTCTTGAGATTATTTACATGTGAGGGAGAATTTTCTAGGTTATATTAATATCACATAAGGTTGCTCATGCACTTTACAACAACCAAGTCTCTCAATTTGTGCAGTTACTTGTATAGGAGCTTAACCAAAATGTCTGAAAGGGTGGAATTTAAATGAAAAGTGCATTATCCCAGCATCTTTCACCATATCTTGATAAAGGTTATAGTTATCCATCAGTTAACAAAGAAGAACATGTCTAGGACACTTTCATTGAGGTAGGCTTGAAAATGCATATAACCACTACACCAATCCAACACCAAACCATGTTAGAACAATCAATGGAGGTGCGGTCATCAAGAAAGCATGATGAGGTTTCCAAGGCACCTAGGCCTGAGGTGACTAAGACATATCATAGAGGTAGAATGCTTGTGTTTTCTCCTCAAATTGAGGAAGGGGCCAAGCCTACTACATCTACAAAACATGGATCACCATCACATCATGAGGATTCTTTGCATGACGAGGAGCCCATTGAGCATGATTTTGACCTAGTTGGCTTGGAGGCACAAGATGAGAATAAAACTATTCAAAAATTCATCAAAGAGAATGATTTTCATATCATGGAGCTCAAGGATAATTTGGCAAGGACCAAATTCGTCATTTCTTTCCTTGAGCAAGAAAACAGTCAACTTAAGGCAAAACAACTAGCCATGGAGAAAGAGAAATTCAAAGCCAAGAAACAAGAGAGAAAAGGAAAGGCACTGGTGGACCATGATGACACTAAGTAGCATGAAGGAAATGTGGCAAGAAAGAGACCAAGAACAATGGGTCTTAGGAAGGCACTTTAGAGAGAAAGAGAACAAAGGCCACCAATGGAAGAATTGACCTTTGAGGAGAGGATTGTCGTGGAAATAAACAAAGACAGGAAGTTTTGGTTTGAAAAGATCAATTTCCACCTTAAGAGGCTCCTTGATAAGGCTAAAGGGGATAACAAGTTTCAAGTAAGATGGCTATCCATTATTATACAAGGAATGAGGTTGCCAAGGTCAGAATCAAGCAGTTGAAGGCCAAACTCAAGGAAACCCTAATCAATGTAAGTTAGATTTACTTGCTGATGAATCCATGGTTTCATAACACATCTCATTAGGCATCTCTGGACATATTCTAGGAGAATTTGGAGAAATGTTTTTGTTTTGGTGCAGACTGGTGCAAATGTATAATTTTTGGCAATTTTCTTGTCTAAGTGAGCAACGAGCTCATGCTGCGCTTTTTCCTCAGGGCCCCAAATGATTGAAACTCGGAATTTTTGGAAAGATTATGACCCCTTATAAAAACCCATTTTCTCACTTTCCTGATCCAAGGCTCATTTTTTGAGAATTTATCAAAAAAGAGACCTAAAATCACCTTTTCGCCTCTCTTTTTCCATTTCGATGCGTACCTGGAGACACCTTGGGAGAATGGCCATATCTCAGCCAAAAATGAGTAATTATGAGTGAAAATTTACTATAAATACATATAAAATATCTCATATTTTCATAACAGGATTCAAATCTGGATTTGGACTTCAGAAAGGCACTCAAAAATGGCCTCCAATAGCTTTATGCACACCTGAAAATTTCAAAGATTTTTGTAAAAGTTTCACTTTGTAATTTTTTGTAATTCCTAGTTCGACTTTGGTAAAAGTCAAAATGGTGAAGTAGATGAATGTGAGGGTAAGAGAAAATGTAAATATGATGTATTAATGAGTGGTTAGTCTTTTTTTGATGTAAAATTGAGCCTCATTTATGTGAGAGGTTGCAATCAAAGTTAATTTGTAGAAGTTGTTTTTAACTTCCATAGACATTAGGGTTTAGTTAGAACACCTCATGGAACAGTTCCTAGAGTCATTGATTCAACCCCTGAGAGTGAGGAGAGGTTTTTTGGTGTTTATGTATTAGTTTCTTAGTCATAGAACAAGTTGGACATTAGAGGAGAAAACTATTGTAGCTTGTACTTGAACATTTATGGAAATCAAAGGACATAATTTGCAACTATCATTTAGGAATTCATGTGAAGTAAGTTTGTGATTTGTTTTCTCTGTTATATATTTACATGAAATATATTAATCTTCTCTTTCCATTCATCAATTCTTCAATGATTTTCCTTATAGTTTATAAACATAATTTTTTGCATTAAGCTCCGCTTTGATGGAAAAATCATTATGTGTATTTTCTTTCCTACTTAATGAATTGATGTTTCATGCTCATTAAGACCTTTAACTTATTTTGAAAACTATACTACACCTAAAAACCCTATGATCCATCACAAAAGTATTCCTACCTTTCTCCTTTATATCTTTGTTGTTGTAACCCTTTGATCATGTTAACCTCTAGTTTTTCTGCCTTATACAACATCAAAAACCCTAAAATTTCCAAAACCTACTTGAGCCTAGCTATCTAGCCTAAAATCCTTTATAACCTAGTGATATATTGGTTGTGATATCATAGAGAGAGCCCTCTTTGGTTTCGTAGGGATCGCTACCAAACTAAAATCTTGGTTTGTGGTTACCTCCATCGATTCCTCTCATCTCAAGATAATTGTGGAGGCTAAAATTTTTGGTGATGTTGCCAGGAAAACGACTATTATATTATTTCTGGGCTTAGTTCTATAAGTACTTTCAAGACTGGTTCTATGGGTGACAGATTCCAGTATCCAAAGAAGGTTGATTTAAGAAATCACATCAAATTCAAGGTGTAAAAAATTATGGCTCCTAAAAGATACACGAGGTCAAGTCCTAACCCAGATCCACTTCTTGTTGTTGATGATCCAAAGAAGTTGCTTAAGAAGATAAAATCCCATATTCCTGAAAGTGAACCTCAAAAATTGGTAAAAACTACATATCTACCTGATCAATTATTGCTTGTTGAAGATATTTATTTTGATATTCAGTTTGAGCAATCTTTGTTCCGATCCAAATCTGTGTCTTCCCTTGTGGAAGTGGTTTTTGACCCTCTTAGGTTTTATTCCTACCTCCCTTCTTCTAAATCCCTCTTTTCCAAAACTGATTATGAATTGTGGTTAAACTTTGATAAACTTCAAATCCTAGCTGACCAGCTTCAAATTACTACCAATAATCTTACATTCAATATCATATTCAAAACTTGGCTACTGCTTCATCCTCTACCTCATCTCCAAACACATTAGCTATATCATCTGCCATAGTTAGTTTAACACCACCTCCATTAATGTCATCATCTCCATCAACACAATGCATTATAATACCCACACAACCTATCATTGTACATCTATTACCTCATCTAGTAGTCATGGAATTATTTTCCCCTCTACTATTACCTAGCCAACTTATTGCCCTACCTTAGAACCTTGGTCAAAGAATCCCTCTTTTTGATGGAAATTCAGAGATCAAAGCACAACAACATGTTGAAAAAATTATAGATTTTATCGACCTTGAAGAGGTGGTTGATGATGAGGATGAAAAGATGAGAATCATAGCCCAGAGTTTTTATGGAGATGTAAAGAAATGGTTTCGAAGTTTGGAAAACAATTCCATCAATAGTTCCCAGCGGTTGATAGAGTTATTCTTAGCCCAGTGGCAGGAGAAGAAAAATCCATTACAGATTTTGGCTGAGTATAATTCCATGAAAAGAAACCTGAATGAGACAGTGCAAGAGTTTACAACAACGTTTAATCTAGTATACAATTCCATTCCTAATGATATCAAACCTCCCCTTAGTTTAGCCCTCCTCCACTATCCTTATGCCTTCGATCTAGACATGGCATATAAACTTAAGGAGAGAGATCCCGAAACTTTAAAAGAAATTCAGTGCAATGATGTAAGTGTGGAAGCTAATTTTCTTATCAAGAAGTCTAAAATAAAACTAGAGAAACCTAAGAAGAAAGTTACTTTTAAGGAGGAGTCTTCTTCTTCTTCTGAAGTAAAGCTTGATACTCTAATTAACACATTGGAAAGAACGATGAACATAATTACTATTTATGATAGACAAGTTGATCCTTTGATAATTAATTCGAACTACAGGGGAAAACAATAATCATATTTTAGAAATAAGAAGAATGAACAAAAAAATGAGGGCCTATTGAAGCCTCGAAAATCGGTTCAACAACAAGGGGGATACCTGCCCGGTCCGGACCTTGGTTGGCAGCTCCTTTTCCATTTGGTATAGTGGGTCCGACTGGAGATAATGGGACCAGTTTCCCAATTTGTGTGTGTGTGTAAGATTGATTTATGTTTGTGGCTTTAAAAGATTCTAAATGAGATAATCTACTTCTACTTCTAATCTAATGATATGCAATTGTATTCTAAAAAAGCAATAACATCTAATATCTATACTAACCCGGGGTAAGATTTTTCTGTTATGCGATCTAAAATGATTTCAAATAACAATTGGTAATAAAGATCATTCAACTGTTATAAAAAAAGAATTCAATATAGATGAACTACCTCACATAAAAGGTTAGACAAAACAGTTGTGAGAAGCATATCACATAGTAAGCTGTTCACATATCAAGCACAAATAAATAGCTATCACCGTACAAAAGTGCCAAATGATAACTCAGGCATTCAAGCATTAACATATAAACAAATAAGCTTAAATATCACTCTAACACAGGAGATAGAAACAATTAAGAGATAGAAGTACCATTTATAACTAGTTCTACACATGAGCTTCAAGCGATAACGATTTATCTCTTCTCAATCCGACATCAACTAAGAGTATAGAAGTGAAACATCAGTAGCAGATATCAGATGCAAAAATCAATAAACCCTGTTCCATTCATTCACTAAAACCTCCTCGGAGGGTGCAAAAGTTCATGTCCTGAGGACAAGTTTTTGATAAATTTCTGGACCCTTCTCTAAATGCATGAGAAGGGTTTAAATACTACTAACTATGTCTAAAAATAACTTATTTACAAAAATTTAGGATACGGTTTAAATGACCATCCTTTTCTAGGCAAAATAAAATAAAACTATTTCTAAAATTAAATCTAAAACTAACTATTTCTGTATTTTCTCCTTAATGTCGCAAGCACTCATCATTTGCTTGATATGAGTCAGTTCGCTGACTACAGCCTTTAAATGTGCTGCAAAATGGAATCAGAAAGAGTTGGCACTATCTTTTCGGTACTGGGCTTGCAGGAGACTGAGCAATTAGAGGCTTCCCATTTCGAGAAGTTTTACCCAGCAATGTGTGATTAGCCCTAGGCGCTCGCTAATCGCGCATCGGAAACTGCCTTTGTTTCTTAATCTGGGCTTCCTTAGTACGATTTTCGCCTCTTGCGTGTTTTCTTGTAGCGGATGTAAAGTTGAAATTTTGTGAAAACAATGACTCTGAGAGCTCTTGACCTTGAGCCCTAAACTGCCTGTCTTGATGTTAGTGCTGTCTAATATTCCTTTAACCATTTCTGTGCAGGGGAGAATTTTGGGCCTTGCCGCTCTCTAGTGTAGGAATGAACAAGCTAACTCTGCAACTGATGCTTCAGATGACCTTGATGAGCTTGTAGTAGCCATATATCCCATTACTTTAGGATTTATTTCCTCAAGTAGATTATGTATGCCTTCCTAGGTGAAAATACCCATGTTTCTGTTGCATGTTGTGTCTTTGTGCAAGGGTGCCTTTTCTCTGTCTTCAGATATCCGAGCCTTGCCTATTTTCACCGTATTTTCCTGGACACTGCTTTGTATAACCTTTTGTCCTTCGTTCCTGCAGTTTACAAGTGAGGTGAGAGTAATGACAATAAATAATGACGAGAATGCTTTGATTGCCGAAGACATTTAAAAATATGCCACATTACGTGAACTAGCTCTTTGATAAATTCAAAACTAGATTTCATTAACAACTGGCAACTACTTCATTAATGAGCATTTAAAGCACATAACCAGTCTTGTTTAATGGAAAGACTTTGCCTTGAATAATGAACCAGAAAAATTTGCGATGAGACGATGCGTCGCATAATTGCAATATCGCATGACCGCATGATCGCATGATCTCTCTTTCATTCTTTTGTAAGATCGCTTTTCTGCTTTATTGCGATATCGTGATATCACAATATCACATGGTCGCATTATCGTAAACTCGTAAGTATGTGCATTTCGCGTTTAATGTATTTCTTGCGAGGTTTGATTTTGCAATATGCAATATCGCATATCGGCGTTTCCTGCAGTTTTTCAGCATAAGTGCGTTTTAAAGCATGCGATGTGATATATATGTTTTTAATATGTGATCTCACATTGGAATCTCACATTCTTAGAGTTTTGGCTTGTATGGAGGCATCCTGTTATCGTTTCTGCGATACGATATCCTTTAAGGAGTGATTTTGTCTTCCCTCATCACAAAACTTAAGTTTTTTTAGATATTTTCAAAAGTATTTTCTTAAGTTTACGATGGTAAGTTTGATTCAATAGGAAATACAATCACTAATTGATTTTTTTGAATTTTAGCTAAGGGTCCCCATATATTTAGTATTAGTCACAATACTAAATAAAAAGGGGGGTTGTTGGTGGCCACAACAATTGGCGATTCACTTGGAAGAACCCGTTATCTTTGTCATTATTTTGAATTTTCTATACTTCCAAAACAGAAAAGTTTCTAGAAAATTAAACTTTATTATTGAAAGATAAAGTACATTATGTTCTAACCTATCAATGATATTTTGTTTCAACTATTTTCAACTCTGATTATTTACTTCCTCAAGCTAGTCCTTGTATTTACATCAGTCATTACTTGGTTTTACAAAGATAAAACAAAGGCTTCTCTGTAAATCAGTTTTAAATATGCTCATTTGTCGTAGGTAGAGCCTCTGCTTCCAGCAGGCGTTCATAGCCTCGACAGGGTTACCTATTACCCAACAATGATCCTTTATCCTACTTAAAGAAACCTACAACTCTCAAAGAAGAATCCACATCCATACTTATTGCTTTAATTTTATTTTACTCTTAAAGAACAATGTCTTGGTTTGATAGCCAATTTATGACATAGTCATTCACTTGATTTATAACTTTGCTGAACAAGCTGGCTCGTGATGAGACCACTTGTCTTTTGATTTCAACAATCTTGAGTCATTGCCCTGTTGTGGTATGCAGTATTGGCAAAGTCAGCAAGTTATAATATCTGTGATTATGATAAGCCAGCTCGTGATGAGACCTCTCACTCTTTAAGATGAAGTGTATCCTTGGATTGTTCCTCTGAAAGTTTTGATTTCCTTAGTAGGGAGGAAGTCATTGTTTCCTTAAGATAGCTCTGGACGATAATAGTAGAGTTTTTTGGAAGGAGCCGTTCTACAGAGCATCTTTATTTTGTTATTGATAACTTTCATTACACTGATATAAAACAATTTCTCACTAAAGGTTGTTTTCATCGAATTTTATGAAGTTGAAACTAGTATCATATCTAGGCTAGAGTCTTTAACTATATCTTCCAATAATAAAGATCAATTTTTCAAAAGATTTGCTATTTATACAAGCGAAAGATCAAAACCTGAAAGAGAATTGGTGTCTTTTTTCGTAAATTCCTAATGTAACCATTCACAACTGGTTTTATTAAAATAAAAATCTAATCTACAAAATAAAAGAGTAATCTTGTAGGGAAAATATTTTTTTAGGATCTGACCATTAACAGGTAAAGAATCTCTTTTACCTACTAAATCCTGCAGCATAAAAGTGGACAGACCTATGACTTCTACAATCTGAAAAGGACAAAGCCACATTCGTTGAAATTTTGTATGCTTTCCTTTTTCCTCGTGGGCCTTGTCCCATTTGAAAACTAGATCTCCCATCTAAAAATCTTTTCTGGTCATCATGTTTGAATCAAAAGAGGATTTCACTAATTCTTGATGATGAGCGTGAGTTCTTTTGGCCTGTTCTCGCTGTTCTTCTAATTTAATTATTTCCATTTGCCTTAGCTGTAAGGAGGAAGTTGGTACTTCATCAATGTATTGAACTAAAGACAGAGAGGGGATTGCTAAATGAGTCGGAAGAACCACTTCTTTTCCATAAACTAAATTGAATGGAGAAGTGCCGATGGAGGCTTTCTTCGTTATTTGATCTGCCCATAAAGCATATATTAAAGATTTATGCCAATTTTTATGATTTTGGTCAATTGTTCGTTTGATGATCCTAATTAGGTTTTTATTGGTAGATTCAGCTAACCCGTTCCCTTGTGGATAATAACTGGTAGAATAGTTAATTTTAAAACCTCTTTTAAGTGCAAATTCAGTGATTGCATTTCCAGAAAAGTATGATACATTATCAAACATTAAAGCGGAAGGCAATCCAAACCTGGTGATTATGAATTGATTTATAAATTCAATGATATGTTCAGCATTAGCCGTCTTGAGTGGAACTGCTTCTACCCATTTAGTAAAGTAATCTGTTGCTGTAAGAATGTATCTATGCTACTTAGAAGAGTGAGGAACGATCTCACCTATTATGTCCAATCCCCACTGATCAAAAGGTTGCTCAATGTTGACTGGCTATAATGGTGAGGACGGTTTCTTCTGTCTCCCAGCGGCAGTTTGGCAGACTTGACATTTTCTCACGTAATTGTGGGAGTCTTTGAATAATGTGGGCCAGTAATAGCCTGCGCGTAGGATTTTATGTGTAGTAGCATCTCCTACATAGTGTCTGCCTGCTTGCCCGTCGTGGAGTTCCTGCAAAACATTTTTAGCTTCAGATTCATCAAGACATCTAAGTAGAACAAAATCATAATTTATCCTAAAAAGAACATTATTCAAGAGTTGATATTGTTTGCCTTTCAACCTTAGAGCTCTTTTCTTAGTATAATCGAGGTGTGAGGGGGCATACCCATTCTTCAGATAACAAATGATATCGGCTTATAATGACTCATTATCGTTTAGGCTTACCTCGTACACTTGTATGTCTGCAGATGGAATTTCGGATATCAACGATGCTCCGGCCAACATTTTGCAAAAGCCTTGACCTTTTACAATGCTTGCTGGTTTGATTTCTACCTCATATTCCTGTAAGGCAGTAACCCAATTGGCTCTTTTCTCACCCACATCTTTTTTGCACTAAAAGATTTATTACCGCTGGAAACAGTACAATGATTTTTCTGCGAGTTTTGAGTAAAAAGGGTCTGAAATATTTGATTGGTTTGAAAACAGCGTAAGCCTGTTTCTCCACATCTAAATAATTTAATTCAGCTCCCTCTAAATTTGAACTAAATAAAGCAATCAGGGCTTCTGCCTTCTCTTGATTTGTCTGAGTAAGTATCGTTGCGTATGATCTATCAAATGCAAATGTATATAAAACAAAAGGCTCTGAAAATTCTGGAGTCGCTAAAGATGGAGCATTGATAATTGCTTGTTTGATTAGATTGAATGCCTCATATTCGTCTTGGCCCCACTTGAAGTTTGAGTTCTTTTTTATCATTGTTTGTAAAGGAGATATAATTCTTGAAAAGTCTGGAAGAAATCTCTTTACAAAGTTGATCTGACCAAGGAAAGATTGCATAGCTTTTTTGTTGTGAGGTAGGGAAATTTCGGAAATCTCTTTGATTCTGTCAGGGTCAATGTGAATTCCAGTTTTTGAAACTATGAATCCTAGAAGTTTTCCTTTACTTAATGCAAAAAAGGACTTTTTAGGGTTGAGTGAAATTCCATACCTGAGACAACGTTGGAAGATTTGTTTTAAATCTCTGAGATGGTTGTTTCATGTCTTGGAATAGACAGTTATATCATCCAAATAGATTACCACAGACTTATTAACTAAACCTCTGAATGCAAAGTCTATGGCTCTCTGAAATGTGGCACCAGCATTAATCAGACCAAAAGGCATTTTTTTATATGCATAGGTACCCCATTTGGTTTTGAATGTGGTTTTTACTTGATCATCAGGATGTACCAACACTTGATTGTATCCTGAAAATCCATATAAAAAAGAGATTAATTCTAACCCAGCCACTGCCTGCAAGATCTGTTCCATAGGAGGCAAAGGAAAATTATCCTTTTGGCAGGCTTTATTAAGGTTTCAAAAGTCAATACAGATTCTAATATCTCTGTTTTTCTTTCTAACAGTGACCATGTTGGAGACCCATTTGGAATGTCGAACGGGGAAAATTATTTTGGCTTTCAATAACTTGTTGAGTTCATATTTAATCTGATTTTCTAAATTGGGACGGATTTTTCTCAACTTCTGTTGGACTGGTTTTGCATTTTCCATCATTGGAATAGTATGATGGATGATAGAAGTGTCGTATGTTTTAAGTTCATCATAGTTCCAAGCAAAAACATTTATGTATTGTCTCAAAAGACAGATATATGCTAATTTTTCTTCGGGAGCTAGGCCAAGGCCTAGATTGATGTTTTGGGGTTTGGTATCAGTTCCTAGATTTACTAATTCGTAATTCAAAGTTGAACTTTGGAGTTTTGAATTAGTAGATATTTTAAACCGATATTTCAAATCATAAAGGTCTTCTAATTTGACTACCGACTTAGGTATAGCATTGTTAGTGCTATCTTGTTGCAATTGTCGGTCATGTTGGTCTTCGTCAATTATTTGATTAGTATAAGATCCTTCGGATGTGAGAAAACTCACGATATCAGGATCGTCGTTGAATATTCTCAAATTTGTGATGTTATCAGGAATAGAAGGTCTAAATATTAATTCTATTGAAAATCTATCAGGACTAAAATATTCTGAAGGGATAAGTTTAGAAGCTACATTAGCCAAAAGGTCTGCACTTGCATGAGTCTAGGAATTGATGAAATATTAAATGCTATAAAGTGCTCAGTCAGATCTGGAACTAAATATTGATAATGTTTTAAATGACCTGATAAGCAATGTATAGTATTACGTACCTGTCTGACTACAATTTTAGAGTCTCCGAAAACTTGAAGGTATTTGACATTCAATCTGATTGCTTTGTACAACCCTTGGACTAAAGCTTCATACTCAGCTGTATTGTTGGTGCAATCAAATTCGAGTCTGCAAGTTAACATAGTTTTATCTCCTTCTGGACTAACTAGCACACATCTTGCCCCTACTCCTTCGTTAGATTTAGAACCATCAAAAAATAATTTCCAAAATGGAGATTTATTTATAGGATTATTTTAAAAATTGATACATTTAGAACTATCTGTTTGGGAAAAGTTTTCGACTTGGGACAAAACAGAATGTTCTAAATAAGGTGACGTATGAGCATTAAAATTCCTAGGAAAGAATCTACTGAGTAATTGCCAATAATACTGTTGTTATATGCTACGGTTCATTTCCCCTCGTTTTCTGTCTATGTACTCTGATGTCGTTCTCATCAACTTTTATTTGATTTGGTACCATTGTAGGGCAGCCACATGTGCGACCAATCAGTTGCGAAGTATCCATGAAGTTTTTCTGACCAATCCCTGCTAAGAATTAAGCCATAAAATTCTGGAATATCAACAGCGAAAATATCTGTAACTTGATATACCTTTGGGTTGGATGAAAACCTTATGGTAACCTGATTCAATTCGCCAATTACCTCGACTTGTGATCGGTCTTGCTGGACTATGCGCACAACAAATTTCTATGGTTGAACGTTCAATTTTGTACATATTGACTTCGGTAAAATATTCGATGAAGCTCCAGAATCCACTAAACAATTATGCACATTTTTATTAAAAATTTCATAAGTAAGAAGAAAGGGGAGACTATGAGATCTTGATCTACCTCCAATTAATACGATGTCATTTGGATCAACCTTGTTAACCACATTAGTCGGAGGTCTACGCATGTCATGGGAAGCTTGAGAAATTATAGGGGCAGGCAAAGGTGCAACTGGCACGGCATGTAATTCTTTCAAAATTATCTTTTGCTGGTGTTTTAACTTGCTCAATTCGTAAAGAGTAATATTGGCCCGAGTCTTCTTCATATCTTCTATAATACTGTACTCCATTTCATCAGAAATGATCAGTGTTTTAGATGGAGTAGATGCATCTGTTTGGACTGGGCTGGTTTCAGTCGCTTTAGATGTTGTCTTCTTGGGTGCGACTTTATCCTTCGTTGCTGAGCTTGTGCTCTTTGGCTTAGGGGTAGTTTGGGGGGGATCAAGCTGATTTCTGCTTCATGTACTAACCAGAAATGCTTCTTGATCCTCTTCTTGTGGGAGGATGAAATCCCACATTCCTTGTAGCTCTACAACTTCTTCTTCATCAATTTTCTCTTCAGTAGCGATTTCCTCTTCTTCCTCAGATTCAGCCTTTGTAATAGCGTTGGGGGGCTTTGAATCAGTCGAGGGATTCCTTTTAAAAGCTTTGTAGGGATTCTTTGAAGAAGTTTTTGCCAATTATTTCTTGATGTCGACCATCTCGTTATATATGGTCTTCAAAACTTTTTGCAATCCTTCTAAATCAAAAGGATCTTTTGATTGCTTTTTCTTAGGATCTTCTTTGAATGTTACCTTCTTAGACTCCATTAAGATTTATGGATAGCATAAAGTTATTGATATGCTCTTCCGCTAGCATGCCTTCTTCAGGATTGAATTTAGGCAGCCATTTTTTAGGATGGGCTGGCAGCTGACTCAAGGGCACAGGCATTAAGACTGCCCCTGGATTTTTCCATGGAGATTGAGCCATTATTGATTTTATAATGGAAGAAAGTGGAGAAGATGATCCCTGAGGTCGAGAAGATGAGGATATAATAACTCCGGATGATTGAGAAGGGGATGTAGAAGTACCAGTAGGTTGGTGAACAATGATTTGGGGCAGCGGAGTGGATGGTTGACTTCGCGGTGAGGAATTTGAGATGGATGATGATGGTGAAAGAGTCTCGCTATTAGACCCCTTAGGTGATTTCCTTGCTCTCTTCCTAGTGGGTAGAGGTAATTCAGTTGGCTGTACACCAAATTTTTTGCTCTTTAATTGGTCAAGGGATGAGTAGGGTTATATTGCGAAGTTACGTTGCCTTGAGATTTATCAAATCTTGGAGGAGATATAGAAAATCGCTGAAGTTTGTGAATCAAAGATTCAACTTCAGGAGGTTCAAAAATATATTGTTCTGAAATATCAGGGTTTACAGCAGCGGCTGTTGATCCTACGACTTCTGACTGTGGATTTAAATATTCTAAATGAAGTGGAGAAGTCGGGGGAGATGGTGAGGGCGATTTACTCTCAGAATGGTATTTTGATTTGGACTTACTTGCCATTCATAGTTACAGGCCCTCCTTCTAGTGCCAAATATGTTGAAGCCCCGAAAATCGGTTCATCAACAAGGGGGATACCCGCCCGGTCCGGACGTTGGTTGGCAGCTCCTTTTCCGTTTGGTATAGCGGGTCCGATTGGGGATAATGGGACTAGTTTCCCAATTTGTGTGTGTGTGTAAGATTGATTGATGTTTGTGGCTTTAAAATATTCTAAATGAGATAATCTACTT
>APFE030216802.1:141492-172575 GCA_000404065.3 Pinus taeda | reverse complement strand
AAGTATAGTAATTTCTAGTCAATCTGGGCCGTTCATTAGGCAGATGATCTGACGGTAGAACTTATGTTTAGTTTAGGGTTTTTTTCCCTAGAAGGCACCCCCTCTCTTTGTATGAGGGCATTGTATTTGAGGCTGCGTAATAGATGTGTATTCTATGTGTGAGCGAGAAACAGAGAGGTCAGACTATGAGAGAAAACAGAGGATATTACAATGGATTTGCTGTAGGTTGTGTCTCTTCATTTTGCTGGATAATAGAAAGGAAGGACTGGCTGTTCGGGGTGGACGTAGCACAAACTGGGTGAACCACGTATATCTGTGTCTCTCTTGTTTTATGCATTTTCTATGTTTATATTTCTACAATATTTTATGTGTTACATTGCTTCGTAATACATATTTTTCTAACATTCCCTTCATATTTAGCCCGTTCTGGGCTAAGGAATCAAACTTCATGCAATTAGTTAAGGGCATCTGGTTGCAGCTAGTCAAAGGCTCCCCCTTTTTCGTCTGGGAGGAGAAGCTCAGAAGAGTGAAAAGGGCTTTGAAAAGCTGGGCCAAATCTCTGCCCAATCCAGCCAATGAAAGGAAAAAAATTCAACGCACTCTGGAAATTCACCATCTCCAAGCAGATACAACTGACATAACAAAATAGACTCTAGATAAAGAAGCCTAGCTCCAGTGAAACAATCACAAGGCTTGTCTAGTTGAGGAAGAGTACTGGAGACTTAAGTCACGTAGTCTTTGGCTTAAAGTAGGGGAGAGGAACTCTTCCTTCTTTCACAAAAAAGCTCAGGTAAGGAAATGTACCAACTCCATTTCCAAAATCAAAGATGGCACTACCATTCACAAGGATAATGCAAGCATAAAAAAAGCAGCCTCCCTTCACTTTAAAAGCCTGTATAGTGAAGATATAAATATGGACCAAAACTCTGATATGATGGACGTGGTCCCCTCCTTGATTACTATTGAAATGAACCACCTTCTTGAAGCTAAAGTCACCAAGAACGAATTCAAGGATGCCCTCTTTGCCATGGACCCAGACAAAGCCCCTGGGCCAGATGGATGCTCAGCCAAATTCCTCCAACTTGTTGGTCGATTATGGAAAAATATCTTTACAAAATGGTTCTTAAGTCCCAAGTTTGCCAGAAAATTGGAGGTACCACGAACTCTGCTTTTCTTGCTCTCATCCCCAAAGAGAAAGGAGCCAACTCCTTCAATAGGTTTCGCCTGATTTCGCTTTGCAATATTGGTTACAAATTGATTACCAAAGTCATCGCTAATAGACTGAAGCTCATCCTCCCACAAATCATATCAGAAAGCCAAGGAGGATTCATTCAAGGTAGACAGATTGTGGACAATTTCATTATGGTCCAAGAGGCAATCCACTCAAGCATGAGTCGCAATGAAAAAGGTATGGTTGTCAAACTTGATTTAGCAAATGCATTCGATAGAGTTAGGCATAGTTTTCTACTGAAAGTCTTACATAAGCTTGGATTTGGTGAGAAATTTATAAATTGGATTCGGGCTTGCATTTCGAAGCCATGGATGCCCCATTAGTAAATGATAGAGTTGCTGAATTTTTCAAAGCCATGAGAGGGCTCAGGCAGGGGTGCCCTCTCTCACCCCTTCTATTTGTTCTTCAAGCCTCTGTCCTCAGTTTTTATTTAGACAAAAAAATGATGGATCAGGAAATTGCTGGGCTCTGCATAGCAAGAGGTGTTAAAAACATAAATCATGCCCTCTTTGTGGATGACACCTTGTTATTGGGAGCTGCTTCTGTGCTTATGGCCTCTAGATTTAAAGGAGCTCTGGATGAGTTTTGTATGGTTTCGGGAAGCAATCTAAACAATGGCAAATGCCATATCTATTGCTAGAACACCACTTCCAACTTGCTCAACTCCATTTCCAGAACCTTTGGTTTCGCCGCTTCCTCAAATTGGACTTCCTTCAAGTACTTAGGTCTGCATGTATTTCTCAAAAGAGGCTTCAACAAAGATTGGCTCCCTCAATTGGAGAAATCCTAGAACAAGCTGCTTGCTTGGGGCTTTTCCTGGCTTAACATTGCTGGTAAGTCTGTTCTCAACAAATCAGTCCTTAACAATCTTTCCTTATTTCAGTTTTCTGTCCATCTTGCTCCCACTGGTATTCTTAGAAAAATGGAGGAGATCATTCAATTTTTTTTTGGAACGGGGGCAAGTAGAATGAGAAAAAGATTTCGCTAGTCAACTGGGAATCCATCTCCAAACCGCTGTTGGAAGGAGGCTTGAATTTCAAAAATCTTGGCTATCATAATATTGCAATGGGAGCTAAGCTTATATGGAGAATTATTGCACCTAACCCTGGTTGGGCGCAATTAGCTCTTTGGAAAAAAAACTTCAAAGGCCAGCGCTCCCGCTGTCTTGATCACCCTCTGATGCATCCAAATACGCCCTTTTTGAAGCTCTGTATCAAAGCATGTCCTCTTATCAATGTTCATTCCTACTGGGTTCTCGGTAATGGAAAAAGGATCAACCTTTGGACAGATAGAATAATGAATAATGAGCTGTTGGGAGATTGTCGCTCACTTCAAGCGCTGCGCAAATGGATGAATGAGGTTGGTTTGCGTTCCCTGTGGGACATTTCCGTCTGGCAGGATTCACACTGGGCTGACTAGAATCTTGAAACGCCCCTAGATTTGTCTATGGAGCGCGAGGCCCTGCTCTCCAAGCTCCATGGATTGGCTCCAACGCTGGCTCGAAATCGGGAGTGTGCAAGCTGGTGGATACATCGTAGCTCAAGGATACGCTAAGCTGTGTGAGCACCCTCATGTGGCCATGAATCCAGAGTCTTGGAAAGAGATATGACACTATCCCTCCTTACCAAAAATCTACTTTTTCAACTGGCTGTTATGCCACTCCAAAATCTTGACAGATGACAATCTTCAGAAGCGAGGTTTCCACGGCCCTTCAAGGTGTAGCCTTTGTAAGGTAAATCAGGAAAGCGTAACTCATCTGATGCTTGAATGCACCTTCAGATTGCAGATTTCGACCGAGCTGCTGGGAACTTTGAGTTCCAACTTCGCTTTACCTTCCTTCATTCCTGATTTTTTTGCTAAATGGCTGCAAAGGTATCCTGGTTCTCCTCCAAAAAATAAAATTATCAGAGCTGCTTGGTCTACTCTCCCTAAAATAATCTGTTGGCAGGTTTGGCTTGAGCGAAATATAAGGATCTTCAGAAATTGCGAAAAGGATGCCATGCTTGTGGTAGTTAAGATTAAATTCCAGTTAAAAGAGTGTCTGAGAGATCATAAAGATGATTTAAGTCTCAGCCAACAAGATATAAATTGGGGCTCTTCTCTCGATCTTCAGTTCCAAAAAAATGCAAAGAGTATCTCCCTCCCAAAAGAATGGCAAATAAGGGCTACAACAAAAGAGTTCCAGGGATGGATTACAAATCATCAGATACTTTCTATTTCTTGATGGGGCTGCAAGGGGCAATCCTGGAAGAGCTGGCACTGGAGGAGTCATATTGAATCCAGATGGCATAAGGATCCACAGTTTCGCCTGGGGTTTGGGCATCGCTTCTAGCATTCAAGCTGAGGCTTTGGCTCTTTTCCAAGGTCTCAAGATGTTGAAAGTGTCGAATATCAAGGAGGCTAATGTTATTGGGGACTCTCAGGTTATCATTAACACTATGGTGACACATTCTAAACCAACAGACCTAAGGCTTGCAAGGCTGATTTACAGAATTACAGACCTTGGAGACTCATTCCAGAATTTGAATTTCTACCACGTGTTGAGAGACAATAATAAGGAGGCAAACATTGAAGCTAACAAAGTAGCCCTTCTTACGGCTGGAGCCTTGCTCAGAGACAGACAGGAAATATGGGAACCAATTCCTTAATTTAGAAAGCTGTCATGTTTTATTGCCTACTGTTAAATCAGTTTGTATGTATCCACAATCTTGGGAAAATCTATGAAATTGACCACATAGTAGCAGCTAAAAAGAGATGTGAGCTAAGCATAAATGCCACGGCCTTGCAAGGTTGTGTGGCACTCCTGGAATTAGACTCACCTTTTGTAATCCGCTCTTTGGCATTAAGGCCAAGTATCTAATATATCCACTATCCGTTTCTGTAAAAAAAAAACTATGCAATCCATCATAGGTCTTCCTCTAATTTCATGCACCACCTGTACAATTCAGATGATTATACAACTGATGATACACTGTCCCTGAACTCCAATCTCAACTGGGTATTTCTCTTATCTGACATGCACGAGTTAATTATGAGTGAATCTTCAGTTTACTAGTTGAGAAGTGTTGGTTACACCCCACTACTGGATCTCCCACTAATTCCTCCATCAATTGGAACTAGTTTAATTGAATTTAACTCAATTAAACTGATTTAAATAATTACAACTCAAAAGAACTCAACCTAGGCCCCTAAAATTTATGAACCACTCTACATGACTCTAGATAGACTCCCAACTTGAATTAACTGAGCCAACTAGGTCAAATTAACTTAGTTAACTATTACAAGTTGCTATGAGAATTAGAATTGCAATTTAATTCCTAATTTAATTCAAGGAGAAAATTAAATTAGGATTTTCTTGTTGCAATTTTCAACACTCCCCACCAGATACAAAATCCTTGACAGAGAACAAGGAACAAGCCATTACATAATGCAAGGCACAAATTGAAGTATTTGAAAAGATAGTCATGGAAGGATGCACATATAGACATAAACAAGCTAGTGAGGATGTTTAATAAAGAGACCCCTTTAATCCCGACAATCTAAAAGAAACACTCGAGAGGGTGCATAGATATATTAAGTACATGGAAATTTGTTGAAATACTTTGATAGGTTTGAATTTCCACTATTCGATGATCTGACCACCTATTAAGTACAAGAGAAACTACAAGTTGTTTAGGAGGGATGAACTAGCCTAGTAAAAGGAGATTCAGGCAAGAGGAGGCTACTTTCATACTAATGAAACAGGGAAAATTTACTATAGCCTCTGCAGCCTCCAAGGGAGCCTTTCCTACTCAAACTAAGACTAATTGTTGGTTGCATGGGGACATGCAACAAGATCGACTGGGGGGAGATGACGAGTGCTCAAATTGACATTTTCTCAGCACCCATCCAATACCTTTTGCATGCCTTTTTTCCCATTTCAATCTCATTTTGATACACTTTTCATCCATATCTGTGCATTATTGGTCAAGGTATATTTATCCCCTTAAAATGCCACTTTAGTAATTATTATTATGCATTCTCAAGAGATTACTGCCTTTCTTTGCTAACAATGGTATATAGGAATGATGTTGCATAGATACCTCTCGAGCACGAGTGTTGTAACTCTCTCAATAGTTGTAGCAACTCTCCGCAGGACACAAGTGTTGCAACTCCCGAGTATGAGCTATTACAACTCTCTACTTGAGTATAGTTACTACAACTCTTAGTTTCTTCCTCCCATGCTACAACTCTCCATTATTGTAACTCTCAGCTCTCTGTTGCTACAATTTTCAACTCCCTATTGTTGTGCCTCATTAATGTTTCAACTCTTGCTTGTTGTGACTCTCATTGCTCCCACGAATCGCACCACATGGTCGTTGTTGCAACTCACTTAAGACTATTGCTACAACTCCAAGGAAGGATGTCGTGACTCCACGCCTGTTGCAATAGCACATCAATCAATTGAATAACTGTGATTTGTGGATTAGTCAGGAATACAATAACCAAACTCCTCAAGGAAAATGAAAGGAAAATAGGGTTTTGGGAAGGAATGGATGACTCGGTTGCCATCTTTCATACAATTGATTAAGTCAATATGTGCCCAATTTTTGGTTTCTTTTGTAAAGACGATATAATAGGATAGAACAACCTGATTCTCATAGTTGTCCATCAACTGTTTTGATTAATTCAGATACATAACATTATGTATAAAACATGTGTTTTCTTCAAGCTAGGGGGTTAGCAATTGAGCTAATTAATTAATGAGAATAAAGTTCTTTATTGTAATTCCAACATCATGCAATTTAAAGTTCCTTTTCATTCCAATTCAAAATGATGCGTTGAGTATGTAGTGTGTTATTTCTTTTGCAAACTAGTGCATTATCTAAGGAGGTAGGTCCCCTCCTTAGCCATGTATTGCCTAAACTTTATAAAGTAGCTACAATGTCTTTTATACATTTCTTTTATTTCCAAAATTTCCTTTAATCAATATTTAGTTGTGACTATGATATTTCCTTTGTTTCAACTTTGATATTTCCTTTGTTGCGGCCTTTAAATTTGAATGTTGTCCCTCTAATTGTTGCAATTATGAATTTCAATTATTGTAACTCTAAATTACATAGAAAATTTTGACTCAAGTTGTCGTTTCAACTCCCATTGTTGCAACTCTACATTGACAACACAATAGTCTATTTCTTCTCCAAAATTTCAATTACTTCGTTTTTATTTGAGTTTTGTTTACAACATTGAATTATAGCCTTATTTCCTTTATGAGAAACTATGGTTTGATAATGTCCCCAACTCCAAGCCATTATGCCATTCAATTCACACACACACACACACACAATTCTGCCATAAATTTTACCTTATGTTTGGCAATTATAAACGTTATGAAATGAAATACTACATGCCATGCCAATGCATCATACATCACACATAAATGTAATTAATCAACCACAGCGGAAGAAATAAAGCATATACAACACATGTATAAGCAACATGTACAATATTCAAACACTACATGCATAATGATACAAGTACTGAGCTAGTAGGTTCCATGTACTATTTAACCATTTATTCATACAATTAACCAACAATTATACCCATATCAGGCAAATATGCACAACATAATTCAAAACACATACTCATACAAAACCCCCCCAGGGTTCACATCCAAATCACACACAAATAAACACATGGCACATTAACACTATACATATACATAAAAATACCATAAAACATAACATGGCATGGTGAACACCTATTTGCCTAAAAGTCAACTAGTTGTAGGCTCTGCATGTTCCTCCCAACCATAAATCGTGTGGTTCATAAGCTTAACCATAGGTCACTCCCAAGATGGGAAATCAACTCCATAGGCAATCAATTGTAAAACAACAACAAACCCTAGCCATGGCACCAACCCTAGCAACCTTAGTCTCCAACTACAGGCTCACGTTCCCTTGATCGACACCCAAGTGGCATAGCCTGAATCCCTCGGCAGTGCCCACCTTCTTGGGAAACTTACAGTTAGCTAGAAAGGTGAAGCTCCAGGAGCTCTATACTTGCTCGATGTCCAAGTGCCAAACAACAAAGTTGAGATAACCCCTTAGTTGGTGCCAGAGCCCAAACCAAGACTCTCTAACTATCTCTCTAGATGTAATTCCCCACCAGAACTCCATGGCCATCAACCCATACTAGAGGCAACAAGCTCCTAGAAGCACCAGGGTTCACAAAACCAAAGCACTAAGCTCTAAAACTGGGATGTACATTATTCAGTGCAATTAACTGAATATCCGCACCTCATGAAATTCAAGAGTCCAACCCTAAGGAATCCTTGGCTTATCCTTCACCAAGACTGAACAATCGATAACCATCCATAACCCATTGCCTCCATGAATAACTTAATAAATATCCCCTTTCTATATCCATGGCCTTCACTTGCCATGTGGCATTCCCTGAATCCACTTGGGCCCCAGGGTGCACTTTTCACCAAACATACCATATAATTTCCTTTTCCATGGAGTTGCTCCCCCCATACTCTTTTCATGGAGTGGGCTCAACAACCAATCTTATTTTATTATTAATAATGTATAATTATATCATAATTAGAATTCAGGCTCTTCAGCCTCACATCCTTTATAGGGTTATATATTTTCGGGCACGCTGGCCCCAAAATATATTAGCATCAGCATGGGCATTGAGGCCACATAGTAGAACTCCTGCTCACCAACCTAAATGTCACTGTACATTATTTACATAGGTGCTCTGGCCTCAACATGTCACAACTCGACCCATTGGCCTAATCACGTGGATACTTCCAAAGACATCCTAGACTTAATATCAACATACATACATGTAATTCACAGGGGTCGGGTAGGGGTATTACATTCCTTCCCCCCTTATTTATGCATTATCCTTAGTGCATTTTATGTCCAAAATCTGATTTTGTTGTTGCAAAGAGACTTGAGCATACAACCAACAGTTGCAAGTCCATGTCTTCTTCCTTGGCTTCCACCTAGGGCATTCTCTACACTTCCAGTGCCCTTTGTGCATCAACAGGACCTAAAGGTCCTTTCCCTCACAATCTTGAGCATGCCATGTCAGCACCATCATCAATATACCAAGAGGACAACAAAAAATATTATTATTATTTGTAGCAGTTAATTTTATATACATCTACATATTTTTCTTCTCTCATAAAGAGTAATAACAATCAAATGGATACAATCATTAATGGAACAATGATATGGAAGACACAATTCTCCTCTAGTGCAAATAACCATAGTTGGTATAAAATGCCTTAATTATAGACATTGTTCATACATGCAATCCCTTCATAGAATCCATGTAAGCAAACATATTTCTTTTCATATTTTCAGTTGCCTTCATTCAAGCTACTCTTTCTGAATTTAGCTTGCCTTGGCAAAGTTGTATCATTCTATTATAATTTGTTGTAATCTATAAACAAGGCTTGTTAGAAGATCAATTACAACCTGCTACAACCTATTATAATTTGGTGAAAAATTGATACAAACCTATTATAAAAACCTGTCACCACTTGTGACCAATCTACTTGTTGTAACTTGAAATGATCTTGCCACCTACCCGTGACAGTTTTGTTACAACCTGTAAGGTAACTGCCAACTACCTATGACAAATCTACCTGTAGCCTATTGTACCTATTATAACTTGTCACCCATATGTGACAACCTGCTATAACTTGTAATACACCTATCATTTACTTATGACAGATCCACCTATAACACTCTATTACAATCTGTAATATATATGTCACTTATCTATGATAAATTTTTATATAACTTGTCTTTAGTTTTGCCATAATACCTGGTATGGCCATCTAACCTGTCAAGACCTGTCACAACCTACATACAAGATTTGTTAAAAGACCCGTTGTAGACCTACTACAACTTGATATAGGTATGGTATAAGCCTGTCATTAACCCATCACTAACTTGTGACAAATCTGTGGAAATTTGTATTTAACCCTGTTTGGTCAATTTAATGTTCTTAAATTGCAAGCATAAATTATCGACTAGAGTTAGTAAACTTATGAAGTGCAGGTGAACTATATATGCTAGAAGCCTACTCTTTCGTTTAGTAAGATGATGATTATGTTTGTTCTGAGATTTTCGTTGTTATTTAGATTTTTGTTAGAGTTAAATTAATATGTGGAAGTTAAGCTACTGTTAAAACAAATGGGAGTTAAACTATTGTTAGATCAATTTATAAAATCATGTCTAATTGAGTATCATTTTAAAATGTCTTATGTTATTCATCCCAATAATTATGAATCTATATAAACAACTTGCTGCTATGAAACCGAGTATTGAAATTCAAAAACTTGTCTACAAAATATATACAATTATGAGTTCAAAAAGCATGAAAGAAATCTCTAATTACAAACTGCAAAGTGATATAAATTCTAATTCTAGAAAGCATGAAAAGATTTAACTGTGATGAAGAAAAAAACGTTGAAGGATTAATCTATTAAACGACTGCAAGCATAACAAAATATGAAATGATAAATGAAATAATTTGAGCTATATGAAATACTTGAAAACAACGAAGTAATTAAACTAGAATGCAACAATAACAGAAAGCAATTGAATGAAAACAATTATAGAGCAATGAAATGAAAATAAACTAAAAACCTTGACTATCTACAGGGGCCCTCTGCGTCGAGTAGGTATGATTCACAATCACATACACATTGAATCAGAAAAGGTAACTTCAAATTAACACAAGAATGAAGGTCTGGTTCACAATTTCTTCAGCAATTAACTTAATACTTTCTTCCTTGATATTGTTTACAAAGGATACATATTTATATAAAATGCGTGCTCAATCAGTTGAGACTTCTATGCCTACAGGTATGATGTTCAATCCTAATTCAAATATGGAAATAGACAAGAAAAGTGTTATTTCGTTGATTTTCTATTTGGAAAGCAAATCGAGAAAACATGTTGTGCCTGGACTGTTGCTGTTATGTGTTGACCTGTATCTTTGACCGTGCCACAATGTGATTCCTTTGGTGAACTGGCTCAAGTGAATAGGAGGATATCCATGAGGGGATCAATCCTCAACTACCCATATGTTTAGTTGCTTCATTAGCACACCAGAACCATGCGAACCATGGAGGTAGCTGCAGATTTACGAAATCGCTGCAGAATCATGTTAATTTTGTAGCTAATGCACTCTTTAATATAATAATAAGGAACATTAATGCATATGAAAATAAGACATGTAAGAGTTGTTACCTTATCAAAATCTATGATTTACTGCCTTTATTGAGTTGATAGTGATGATGAAAAAGAGGAAAATGGTGGAAAAAGAGTGTCAAAACAAAACAGTTATGGAACTCTACATTTCCCCACATTGAAGATTTTGTATGTCCTCATACAAACTGCAAAATTGATATCTTGAACTACTACATTTTCTTGGACACTTCTGCCAGTACATCCAACTTCATCTTTTTCACTTTCTTTCTAGTAATTTCCATCCTTGGCTTCCTCACGAGGATCTTGTATTTCAAGTTTATAACTTGCTTTTGTAAAGCCTTGTTTTTCTTCTTTAGTTTCTTGTTCTTATTAAACCACAGACTTAGATGTAAGAGGAGGCTACCACTCTTGTCTATTTGAATTTCGTTCTATGCTTTCAAGGCTTGATTTTCATTTTTGATATACCTGTTTAATGTCCCTAGTTCGAAGATTTATTGTTTCAATATATTGACTACTGGAGGCTCTTGTGGCTCATTAAACTGAGTTTCTTCTTCCTCTTGAATTGGAATTGATGTTCTTGCTGCGTTCATTTTCTCCAAGGGCTCATTATAATCATAGATCTCTTGTTGCACCGGATCAATATATTGCGTTCTTCTTCTTGGACTCTGAGGAGGAGATGTGAGAGTTGGTGATGAAACCCTCGGTGGTGAAACCCTTGGTGATGAAACCCTTAGAGATGAAACTCTTGGAGGAGTTCCTGAACCTTCTTCTTCAGTTTCTGAGTTTTCTTCTATTTCTATACTGACATGATATATGCTCTTTGAGGGTAGTCCTTTTGCTGAGTTGGGTCTGGTACTCCTTCTTTAAGCTATGACAGGGGTCTTTTGAGTTTTATTCCTTTCTATTTTAGGCTTCTCTATTTGTAATGCAATCTCTCTTTCTTTTCTGGCTTTCTTTCTCTTAACATTTCTTTTGTTTATTTTCTCTAAAACTTCTGCAAGTGGAATGTCATCTTTTGATAGTTTATGTGGCTACTGTGGTTCTTGTTCCTATGCATTATCAATTTTTATTTTCCTTCCCCACTTAGGTCTGTTGCTATTTGGTTGCCCATGAGTTTCTTCCTGAAAGTGATTTCTTACTAAAAAGCTCTCCCAATTATCACCTATGTTTTGGAGATGAAATTCAACAAGTATTTTGACTAGACCATGGTGATACATTGTATTATCTATAAACTAAGTTTTCCTTTGAACAATTCGTGACATCTTTCTAAGACTATTCAACAAGAAATATGGAAGGTTTATCTCATTTTCTTCAAGAAAATTCATTAGCAGCCGAATATGATAGAAAAACATACATCCAAACCTTCCTTTGCAAGTAACAAATTTTTGGATTATTAGAAGTAGGTTCCTCCACTTGCTTTTTAATGTCATGCTTGGGATGCCCTTCTTGAAAATGGTGGTTTCCATGCTTGGTTTCTTCAGGAAAACCTTCCAGTCCTCTGTTTCAATACCTCTGTTCTTGAACCATTTCTCTCCAATCTGCGGCAGTCCAGTGGCTTCGGCTATGAATGACTCTGTCACTATGAATTTGATGTCCCTTATCTCCACTTCGACTCCATCAAAGGCCCTCGCAAAGTATTTGGTCACTTCTCTATGTAAGCCATCGAATTTCTCTACAAATTCGAGCCACTGTGCTTTTTGCAGTAATTCTTTTGTTTGTGGATACCCCTCTAAAAATTTATTGCCTGTGGGTTCTATACTGACTATCACACCCATGGCTGAGAAGCTTTGTTTCACAATTGTTTTGTTTGATAAGGTAGGATGGCTTGGTAGGGGTTTTAGAGTGGAGAGGTCGAGAGTGTGAGTGATGGAATCGATGAGAGCGTAGGTACTGAGGGTATAATGGAATGAGGCAAAATCTAACTGTTAAGATCATTCATGCTTATGTTTTGGGCGACTGATTCAATGGATCGAGATACGGGTGATGATGATTGTAAGTGAATGGCGGATTTGTGCAAGATTTAATATGACATGCCCAACTCTTTGCAGTAATGATTTTGATTTTTCGGTAGTACTATGTCTTACAATTCATATATGTAATGTTTTAATCCCTATTATTAAATTAAAGAAATGCATACCTTTAAGTTATTTGCTTGCTAACCTTTGGTCGCCTTTTATGCTGTCTCGAGGTACCTTGCAGTGGCGAGAGTCAATCATTCCTTCAATTGCATGATTAGAGGTGTCTGTCATATTGGCTGCAGAAAGTCATCAAAGCTACAAAAAATCAATGATTATGTAGCTACTTATTCTTTTTGAAAAGGGATAAAAGAAAATGGGATTCTAGAAAATGGAATACAAAGAAAATTTAAGATGCAAAGGATTCTTGGTTTTCATCTTGAATTTTCTGCATAAACATGCCAACAATTTTTGGTTTTCATGTTTATACATATTTATTTTTATTTTTATTTATATATTTATTTATAATTTTTATCTTCTATTTTTTATTTTTTTTATGAAAAAAGAAAATTCTAAGGTGGAGAAGAGGAAGAATTCTTCTTAACTAACTTCGAATCAGAGTTGTTCTTAATATTTACAAATGCCTCCTTTTTCATTGGCTTGTGCTAGATCCTGAGTTGATGTCCATTCACTAGGAGAGGAACTTTTTCTTTATCAATAGTCCAAATTCCGATTGCTCCATTATCAAAAACATTTTCAATCTCATAAGGCCCAAGCCAGTGAGTTTGACATTTTCCTTGGAAATTTTTGAACTTTGAATGAAAGAGTAATGCTCAGTCACTTGGCCGAAATTTTCTTTCTTTGATGTATTTATCATGCCATCTGGATCTCTGTTGTTGGACTAAACTAGTCTTCTGGATAATATCTTGCCTTATTTCATCAAGCTCATTGAGTTGTCCCTTTCTTTGATTTTGTGCTTCTGATAAGTCAAGTCCTAACCTGACTGTTGTCTTGTAGGTCTGAATTTGGAACTCAATTGGAAATAGGACTTGCTTCCCATAAACAAATTCATAGGGAGTTTGTCTTGTTGTGTTTCTCCATGTGGTATGGTAGGCCCATAAAGCTTTTGGAAGATTTTATGCCCAATCCCTTCTGTGCAAGTGAACTGTCTTGGTAAGGATAGCTTCAATCACTTTGTTGGTAGACTCGACTTGTCCATTTGCTTGTGGATGGTATGGATTAGACTTCCGATGCTTGATTTTATATTCTTCTACTAACTTTTGCACTAATTTGGATGTAAATTACTTTCCTTGATCTGTTACAATTTCTCTTAGGACACCAAAACGAGTAAAAATATCCTTAAAAAGAAATGAAACTACAACGTTTTCAGTAGAAAAGAAAGTGCTTTAGCTTCTACACATTTAGTAACATAATCAGTGCATACACGAATATTTTTTGTTTTGTTTTGAAGATGGATTATTTGGTCCAACAAAATCCAAAGCCCATTTTTCAAAAGGTTCAATGAGTACCTGAGGCTGTAGTGGAATTTCATTTGAAGAACCAGGTTTCCCCATTCTTTGACAACTATCACACCTCTTAACATATTCCTTGGCATCCTTAAAAATGTAAGGTCAATAATATCCTAAGAGAAGGACTTTATAAGCAGTTCTTTTGTCAGCAAAATGACCCCCACGTGGTTCATCATGGCATGCTTTAAGTATTTTAGGTATTTCATCTTCTATTACACACCTTCGGATGATGAGATCTAGTCATGTCTTGTATAATTCTTCATTTATCCATGAACAAGATGCACTTGATTGGATTTTTTTTTTGCTGCGCGCGCTCCCGGCCCTTGTGAGTCGTGGATCTCAGTCACCCTCTACAACGGCCTCCTGCTGGGCTGCATCGTTGGAGTTGTCAGAGCCACCAAAGGATGGTGATCCACATCCAGGTGTACAGACTGAGCAAGAAGAAACTGCAAAGGAATTTGCATCATTAATATTAGTTATTAGCCCTCCAAAAACTAGGCCGTTAATATCTAAGTTTGTGAAGAAACTTGAAGATATTCCTGAGATATCTCTTCCTCCGTCTCTTCCCCATCGGGCAACTCTGTCTCTAACAAAAAGGGGATTGGTTGGCCAGTTTACAGGGCTATTGTCATCCCCTCGTTCGGTTTAGAAATGGGTCGAAAGAAACTGGACATCTACAATAAATGGAAAAATCTCTATAAGATTTTGTGGAAGAGGGTATTACACATTCCACTTTGAAACAAAGGAAGATTGAGACTTAATCTTCAGAAACGTCCCATACTTCACGGACATGCGAGGGTTATACTTAAACATAGGGACCCCTGATTTTGATCCCGAAATGGATGTACCCAATGCGATGTCGGTATGGGTGAGACTACCTCATCTCCCTCTCCATTGCTGGGGAGATGAATTGGTTAAAGCCATCGGGAATGCTATGGGGAAGTATATTGATAGATGCGAACCAAAAGAGAACATGCATGCTTTTGCGAGGATCTATGTCGAAGTGGATCTAGGGAAAGGACTTCCGGAGGCAGTAAATATCAAAATAGATCAATGGACACACATACAACATTTGGACTACGAACGTATACCTTTCAAATGCAAGGTATGTCATGAATACGGTCATTTTGCAAATAGATGTCCAAAAAAACAAGAAAGTGAAAACCTAGAAGAGTCTGAAACTAAATGGGAACAAGTGAAAAAGAAAAAATCGTCAAATAAATAGCCCATCCCCTCATCAAGACATCCTCAGGCTCCCTCAGACCCTTCCCCATCCTCTCCCATCTCAGATAACCCCACTCTAATCCCTACATCTCTCACCAATCCCAATCCTTTTGGACCCCTTGATGAACCTTCTATCCTCCCCTCACCCCTTTCCTCCCCCCCTCATCCTTCCCCTTCCCATATCCACATGGCCTCAATCCCTATAATACATCGCAGCCCTCCACCTCCCTTAGTGGACAAAATACTGACAAGAAACCAATCAAATGAATCTCTCCAAACTCTTGAACATCAAAAGAAAGCAGGAAGAAAATCTAACAAAGAGCTTAGAGATGAAGCGACAGCAAAATAGATGGCTTTAGGAACGCAACAACCTATGGATTCCTTCTTTGGGAAAAGTTCCGAGAACAATGAGATAAATTAAAATCAACACAGAGGGAAAGGTCCCTCATCCCATCAAATCAATAAGTAATGATTGTGGTCTCCTATAATTGTCGTGGTCTGGGAACACCCTTTAAAGTAAATGCAACAAGAAATATTTTAGTAAAGGAAAACCCAGATATCCTTATGCTTTAGGAGACCAAAACAAGTTTCTAGGAATAAAAAAAAATGATAAAAAACTTAAAAAATTATGAAGGAACAACTCAACAAGCCATAGGGGCCCCAGGGGGAATTTGCACACTATGGAGGAAAGGAAAATGGGAAATGCTACAGAAAAAAAAGGAACAATATTGGATCCGAACATATCTAAAAGAGACAACTACCAATGAGCAATTTTGTATCATCAACATATACGCCCCTAACCACTATAGGGAAAAAGAGCAATGTTGGAACATGGTTTAAGAAACTTTAAATGAAACTCACAATAGAAATTTAATTTTGGGAGGGGATCTCAATCTTGTCCTAAATATAGAGGAGAAATTTGGAGGGGCCTACCATGCAGACCCATCTAGGGATGCCATTGAAACCATTATGGAAAAAAACAAGCTAATAGACATACCTCCAAATAATGGTAAGTACACATGGAATAACAAAAGGGTAGGAAAAACCAATATAAAAGAAATATTGGATCGAATTTTGGTTCAGGACAGCATCATCTGCAATTATAATTCAACAAGATCAAGAATAATTCGTACTACGACATCTGACCACAAGCCTATTGTATTCACTTTGTGGATGATGGACAACCAAGGACCATTACCATTCAGAAACTGCCCAATATGGAACAACAATGAAGGATTAAGAAAAATAATATTGGAAGTGTGGTCTTAGAAGGTCACGGGGTCACCCTACTTTGTGTGGGAAACCAAGCTTAAAAATCTAAGAAAGGAATTGAAAATATGGGCTAAAGAAAATGACAATCAAAATAAAAAAAAGAAAGACAAAGCTATTAAAAAAGATGGAGAAATTACAAGAGGCAAAAGAAAATAAGGAGGACAAAGAGGATCATCTCCATGAAAAGGAACTTTTTTGGGAAATATATAGAGAAAACTGGAAAGAGGAAGAAGAGGTGAGATTAAAGTCAAGAAGCCTATGGTTAAAAGCAGGGGATAAAACACAACATTTTTTCACAACTCTATGAAAATTAGAAGAGCTAGAAATCAAATCGATAAAATTCAAGCAGATGGACAGGAAATTAGAGGAGCAGTGGAATTAAAAAAAGAGGCACATAAACATTTTAAAAATATTCTAACATCGAATGGAGAAGCAACAAATTATGATAATTTTTTGCAGCATATGCCAAACAAGATAAACAAAGGGCAAAATGTAGAAATAATGCAAGAAATCTCAGAAGAAGAAATAGAGGTAGTAGTTTGGAGCCTTCATCCGGATAAGGCATCGGGCCCGGATGGCTTCACAATAGCATTCTATAGGTAACATTGGCACATAATAAAAAAGGATTTAGTAAGAATGATAAGAAATGTGTTAAAAAAAAATGGGAGGCTCCACCAAATCCTCTTATCTCGCATTAATATCAAATGATGATAGTCCCTCCACTTTCAGTAGATTTCAACCAATTTCCTTGTGCAACTCTTCTTATAAAATAGTAATGAAGATATTATCCAACCGGATAAAAAAAGTTCTCTCGGAGATTATCTCGGAAAACCAAGGAGGTTTTGTACCAAACAGACATATTATAGATAATGTTTTGGTGGTCTAGGAATCTCTCCATTCAAGCATGCTAAGAAACGAAAAAGGAATCATTATAAAATTAGATATGACCAATGCCTTTGACAGGGTAAGTCTCCCCTATCTCATGGTTGTTTTAAAGAAATTCGGTTTCTCAAGTGAAATCATTAAGGTTATTATTGCTTGCATAATGGGCCTGTGGATAGCACCGATGATAAATGGAAGACCTAGTGGATTCTTTCAAATCTCCAGAGGGTTGATGCAGGGATGCCCTCTTTCTCCTTTTTTATATATAATAATGGTTGATTCGTTAAGTAGAACTTTGGAAAAGAGAAGGAGAAAAGAACTTTAACGGCTTGCAAATCTCTCAAGGAGTTAAAAGCATCAATCATTCCCTATTTGCTGATGATACTTTGTTGTTGGGCAATGCTTCATGCATAATTGCCCAAAGATTAAAAAAAATCCTTAACAAATTTATGGAGGTCTTTGGTGGCCTCTTAAATAATGCAAAGTGCAGAATATATGGTTGGAATAGTACACCCTGCACCATGCAACAAATATCTCAGATTCTTGAGATCCCTATTCAGGCAAGCTGGAACCATTTCTTCTATCTTGGGCTACGATATCCAAAGAAAATATTAAGGCTGAGTTGTGGAGCACACAAATTGAAAAAATGAAAGAAAAAAATCAAAATTGGGGAGTGATGTGGCTGAACATGGTAGGCAGGGTGACTCTAATTAAATTTATTCTCACTGCGCTACCAATTTACCAATATGCCACTATTCTGGCTCCGGCCAATATTCACAAGCAAATGGAATTAATTATCATAGGTTTTCTTTGGCAAGGAGGGAAAAAAGAGACCAAAAAATTCAATTTGGTAAAATGAGATCAAGTAACCATGCCCTATGAGAAAGGGGGTTTATCTATAAGGTTTCCCGGTTTGATGAATGCTGCCCTAGGAGCTAAAATATTTTGGAGAATGATAACCGACAAGGACAATTGGTGGAAGCAAACCTTGGCTTTGAAGTATATGAACTATCAAAGAACACAATTGCTGGTTGAAAGTATTCCAATAAGGCTGTGCACGCAAGTTTGGAAGCTTGTTAAGAAAATGATACCTACTATCAAAAACGCACCTCAAATATGCTAGGCAATGGTAAAAATACCAAGGTATGGGAACATAGAACCATGGGGAAGGAACCTTTAAATTACCTTCCAGGCTATGAAGAGATTAAATATTGGATGCAAGACAAAGGGATAGCTACTCTACACTCCATATCTCGTTGGGAAAACAGGATTTAGAAAGACTGGTATATACCAAATCTCCCTCCAAACTTAAAAAGAGAATGGGACATCCTAGTGCATCACCTCAAAGGATTAGCCCCAAGAGGCATGGAGGATGAAGATACAATAATATGGGACCCAAGTGGAGGAAGCTATACAGTCAAGTCTGGATATAATGCTCTACAATCTTAGCAAAATGAACAAGGTTGGGAACCATGGAAATCCATATGGAAAACATAAAGTCTCCCTAAAGTTAAAATCTTCAGTTGGACCCTATTAAAAGGAAAACCCTCACTGCTAAAAATCTCAAAATAAAAGGATTCTTCAGCCTATAAAGGTGTCTGATGTGTCTAAAAGAAGAATAATCTATTCAACATCTTTTTTTGGATTGCATATTCACTAGAGAACACTGGAAGTCCCTTGGAAGTGGAACTCAATTTTTCCAGAACCTTCAATGATTTCTTTATCGAATGGAAAAAAAATCTACCCATACTCAATGAAGAATAAGCAAACCATTAAAAGGGTTTGGGAAGGCCTTCCATCTGTACTATGTTGGCAGATATGGCTCTCAAGAAATAAAAGCATTTTCAAAGACCAGGTTCCAAAAATTGGAAGAGTCATGTCAAAAACTTGGGGACTCACCTCGGAAATCTTAAATATGAAAGGATTAAAAGCAATTGAAAATAGTCTACTACAACAAGAAGAAAGGAACTAGATCAACAGGGCAACGATAAGAAATAATGGAAATATTAATCCCAGGGATAGACATCCAATTTAAAATTGGAAAATCAGACTAAAGAAGGAAGAATTTATAAATTGGAAAGAAAACTTGAATAGGTTTTGTCTCTTTTTTTATGGGGCCTCCAAAAATAATTCGGGCAGGGTAAGAGCTGGAGGAAACATCACTGAGATGCGGGGGGGGGGTGAATGCTGGACTCCTATGAGTGGGGTCTGGGGGAAACCTCCAACAACATGGCAGAGGCATATAGTTTGCAAATGGGATCCAAGATCCTTAAAAATAAGGATATTAGAAACCCTATAATTATGGGGGATTCAATAATTATAATCGAAGCTATGCTCAACAGAAGAAACTCCTCAAACAATGCCATGAATCGAATTCTTAAAAGAATAAGGCACAATCTGGTAGGTTTAGGAAACATTACATTCAAGCACATTCTATGGGAAAAAAATAGCACTGCAGACCACTTTGCAAATATGGCAGTGTCCAGGCCAGAAGGAGAAACAAGAGAAGAGGTGGAGGTGTATCACACAACGATTCCGTAGTGTTTGTTCCTTCATGAACATCATGACAAAAATCACTCTTTCCCATGTAAATCTGAAGTCTAAAACAAAACAGATCTAACGTATCATTATAAATCTTTGCAAAGATATTTTCCTAGCCAAAAAAGCACGGAAGTCTAGTGATCTCAATCAAAATTCCCTGCGCAAATCATGTCTCAGCCATATCTCAGAGATCAACGTGGTAAATCCAATAGTGCCTCCCTTGGTATGCATGATTTCTAATTGTCATGATCCTTACTTTGCTCCCTCATTGCCTTTATATCTTGGGTCTTCCTTATACTTTCACAATCTCGGTTTGATCATCGCTCATCCTGCAGCCCCTATCTCTCATCACTCTCCTTGCCTCTCTGACGCTTTCATCCTTCACAACTGTCTAGGCACTTCTCTTATTTTCAATCTTGCCTTTCTTCAGTGTGATTCCTCTCCTCCTATCTGCAATCAGATAGCTAATTGTTTCCTTCCAATTACACTCAACCTATTGGTTAGTCAGTCTCCTCTGTTCTGTTTGTATTTGGAGTGTCTGAGCATCATAAATCTCGATTCGGTTCCCCTCTTCTCCTTCCAATATTTGGATATTAGTGGAGAAAAGTCCCTTTCCCTTTGCTTGTTTTTGTATCTACCATCCGACCATAAAGGGAATGCAAAACAACGAAGTCACATCAAGCAGAATCAGAGGTGTCATTCTTACAAGGGTAGGGGAAGCTTAGCAAGGTTATGTACAAGAAGAAATATTAGGAAGGAGCATCACAAAACAGAGAACCAAATTGTGTTTCTCAGGAAATTTGAAGACCCTACAGAAATGGAGTTCAATCCAGTTGAGAGAGCCTCCCAAAACGATAGTTGTGCCACTCGCAGAGACAATAAGTTTATGATCAATAAGATAAAAGAAAAAATACAAGATCTGAGGTTTGAAATGAAGCCTGAGAATGGCCATCTGAAGAGATAGTTGGAGAGCCAGAAGGCAGAAATTACTTCACTCAAAAACAAATGTACTCACTTGGAGGAGATGATTACCTATCTCAAGAACATCACGCTAAATCGGGAGGGAGAAAATTCAACTTATCAGAGCGGCAAGTAGAGGTCTCTGCAAGACCATCCAGTGAACCAATATTAATCAATCTTTAAGTGTTTTAGAAGTATTTTAGAAGTATGTTATGCAAAAGTATTTTACTGTTGTCTCAGTTTGTAAGGCAATATGCCAGAGTAGTAATAGGAATCTCTGGAATTTTTGGAAACATGTCTAAAGGGTTCAGGGACTACGTTCCCATCCTTCTATCCCGTGGCACGAATCTAGTCAGCATCAAATGTAATAGGAACTTGCTCCTCCTCCTTTTTTTGGAAATATAAAGATATAACCGATCTTGTAAAAAAAAACGAGGCACTTGATTGGATTATTCTTCTCTTTTCTCTAGGAAACAAATAGGAGGGTAACTTTCTTGAAACTAAATAATTGGCAATATTTGCAAACCAAGGTGATTTAGTAGCCACTGCAAAAATATATTCATCAAGAAACTTATCCTCTACAGGTATATCATTGTTATCATTTTGAATTCTAGATAAAAAGTCAACAATTGTGTTTTGTTTTCCAGGTCGGTCCATAATGGTGATATTAAATTCTTGCAACAGTAATAACCATCTTGTTGGTTTATTCATTAAATATCTAATGGCATAATGGTCTGTATGAACGAAAGTTTCATAGCCAGTAATGTAATGTCTAAATTTATTAATGGCATGAATGACAACTAAAAACTCCTTCTCAATTACAGTATAATTTAGCTTTGGAGGAGTTAAATTTTTACTAGTATAATAAATGGCATAAGGAGTGAGGTATTTTTGTCCTAACATAGCGCCTAGAGTTGTATCTGAAGCATCAATTGATATATGAAAATGAAATTTCCAATTAGGTCTTTTAAGATGGGTGATTCAGAGATCTTATTTTTCAAAGTTTCAAAAGCCTTTTGACAATCAGAGTTCCAACTAAATTCATAGTCTTTGGTGAGTAATTTGAAGAGTGGAGATGCAATCTTTGTGAAGTTTTCTATGAATCTTCTACAATATCCAGTAAAACCAAGAAAACTCCTAACATCTCATTGACAACTTGGGATTGATAATTTGGAAATAACTTCTACCTTAGATGAGTCTACCACAATTCCATTTCCTGAAATATGGTGACCTAAAACAATGCCTTGATTAAACTGTAAAATCATCCATATATACTTCCATACAATCATGAATAAGATCAGAGAAAATTCCCAGTACTGCTCTTTGGAATGTTGCTAGAGAATTGCATAAGCCAAAAGGAAGTACTTGGTAAACATAAGTCCCCCATGGACATGTGAATGTGGCTTTGTCCTGATCTTCAGGTGCTACCTGAATTTGATTATACCCACTAAAACCATCCAAAAATGAGAAATATTTTTTCCATGCTCATGTATCTAAAACTTGATCTATGAAAGGAAGTGGAAACTGATCTTTCAAAGTTGCGTTATTCAATTCCGTGTAATCAATGCATACTCTCCATTTTCCATTTTTCTTAAGAACGATTACTAGGGGTGAAACTCACTGACTGTCTAATATTGGATAGATGAAATTTACATTTAATAGTTTCTACAATTCTTCTTTAATAATTTCTTTTAAGTTTGGATTCATTCTTCTTTGTGGTTGTCGAACTCGTCTAGCATTTTCTTCAATATAGAAATGATGCATGCAGGTTTTAGGATCAATTCCTTTCATATCAATGTATTCCCATGCATATGCAAAAAAGTGTTTTTGTAATATTTCTACCAGTTTCTTTTTCTGTAATTCTTTTAGGTTTTCATTGATGTTCAAGGTTTTTCTTGGAAAAATTTCTATTGAAGAATTTCCAAACTTTTCCATAGAATGTAAAGACATTTGTCTAGATGATAGATATTCGATATTACATTGTTCTTGAAAATTTTGACTATCATCACAATATCAAGAGGGTTCATGATTTTATATTGAATTTAAAATTTGGTCCTCCTCATTTATTTGTGCAATAGTGAAAACTGGTTGTATCTCATTATCTTCATCCATCCATTCTTCATTTTCTACTTCTATCATTGCTTTTCCAGGTGGGTATAATGTAAATTTCTTTGTCGAGCTTCCATCTGAGATAAACATGTCTACTGATGTAAAACTGATAAAGGCATCAACTGTAGCTAACCATGGCCTTCCTAAAATTAATGGATGTCCTCCTAAATTATTATTGGGAGTTAGAATCATGAAATCAACAGGATAGTCCCAAGAATATAAGGATACGTATATATCTTCTAACACATCATCAGGTTTAATTACAGACCTGTCTGCTAATTGTAACAATGTTGGTGTGTATTGAAGATTAGAAAGCTTCAATTTATCCATAGTTTGTTTGCTCATTATGTTTATGGTTGCTCCTAGATCAATCAGAGTGTTTGGTATTTTAGTTTGATTAATGTGTGTTTTTACAATGGGGCTTAATGGATCTAGATATTTCCGAATTGTTGTCTTCCCCGTCATAATATCTGCAATTTTCCCGACTAATTGAATTATTTTTATTTCTTTTCTTTTTCTTCCTAATCCTTTAGTACTCAATTCCTTAATTGTTTTTGTAAGAATTGGTATTTCTTTTATTGCTTGTAATAAAGGAATTTTTATATAGACATTTTTCAATTCATCTAACATATCATAATCAGACAATATGATTCTCTTTTCTACTCCTTTATCGATTTTGAACCTTTTAGGAAAAGGTGGTCTTGAGATAGATACTGAAGGTTGTTCTATAATAGGAGTATTATTAGAATGTGTGGGACTCTTTTATATTTTAATATTTTCTTTCTGAGGAAGGGAAATTTCTTCTTCGGAGTTATTATTATCTTTTTGAGAATTCTTTTATGTTTCTTGAATAACAAAAGATGGTTTCTTACTTTCTAATACTCTAGCAGACCTTAAATGAACATTATTCAGATCTAATGCAATTATCATATAAGTTTGAGGATTCTGTCCTTCTAAGTTGTACACAGGTTGTGAAGTTTTATTGTTTGGATTTGGTAGTGGTTGAACGGGTAATTGATTTGGAATTTGTGAAAATGGCAAAGAAAGTTGTGGATTTGCATTTTGAGTTTGAGCTTGAGGTAATTGGTTTGTTTGAGGGAAGTATTGTGGTGGAAATTTTGGATAAGATGGCAAATACTGTTGATATTGAGAGTATCTTCCATAAGGATTTTGCCATTCTTGATTCCAAGATTGTGTAAATTTTTGAGGATTAAAACCTTGAGTTTGATTTGTTTGAGGATTTTGCCATGGTCTTTTGGCAATAAAGTAAAGGGGGTCTACTTGATTTAGCATTCCTTCTTCACTAAACGTAGCCTTAAGACCTAGTATAGAGGGACATTCTTTTGTATCATGATTTTATGCTCATATAACACAGGTTTCTATGCTTTTTAAATCTAAAGGACATTCTCTTAGAGCATGTTTCTTTCTACACCTAGGATAGAAGATGGATAATGCAACATTTTCTGCTTTCTGCTTGTTTTGTATTTTAAGGGTGTCAATTTGCTCACTGAGACTCCCTAAAATATATGTTTTAAAGTTATCAAGCAAACTACCTATTTCTACCCTACTTACTGTCCTGGCTGCAGATTTATTTACTCTTGACAAAAGAGGATCCCTTGAACTTTTTCCTGTTCTTGCTTTACCTTTTGAAATATGTACACATAAATCACAGGTATCTGCAAAAGGTAACTGAGAAATATCTCCTTTTCCCATTAGATTGAGAATATCAATCCACTCATCTTTAATGGATTTGAGTAAGAGAGCTTTCAAAGTTTCCTCATCCAGATTATTCATTTTTTCCCTTTTGATATTATAAACAAATCTCTCGACAAAGTCTTCAAGATTCTCATCTTCTTTTTCTACCATCTTGAAGACTACATCTTTGATGCTATGGGGCATATAATAATCCTTATATTTCTCTAAGAATGTATCTTTCATTTGTGCCCATGTCCTTATAGAATTTGTTTCTAAACTCATAAACCATTTTAATGTTGCATCTTTTAAGGTGGCAGGGAACAATTTTAGTTTTTGAGCATCATGCCGATAGTCATATGATCTACATAATACTTCAAATACAAAGAGAAATGTCTTTGGATATTCACTTCTTATTCCATGAAAATTGGGGAGAATAGAGGGTGATATGTTCTTCATTGTTAATGTTTTTATCCTCATCAAGGATAGGGAATCCAAAAGGTTCTGGATCTCCTCTTCCTCTACGTCTACCAACCCCTCTTCCACCTCCTCTATTTCCTCCTCCAATCCTATGTTGTTCACCATTGACATTGTGTACTTCTCCTTCTCCTTCTTCAGCCATGATGGATTCCTTAGAAGATCTATCTGGTTCTACAACATGATTATCTAATTTCTCTTCTAGTTCTTTTGGTTCCTCAATCAATGGTTTGAAGTAAATTTCTTCCTCTTATTCTTCAAAAGGAGCTTCTAACTCTTGGGCTAGAATTTGTTCTCCAGTTGAAGATAGAAAAATTATTCCAGTTGCTGGTGATGTGGGATCTTCTTCTATCACAACCTTTGTTGATGAAGTTGGTGAACCTTTAGATTGGATTTCAGATCTTAAGACTTCAGGAAGTCTATACTAGCCTGCTATGGATGGAATTTGAGTTTGTGTGGGTGGTGTGGCACTACGAGGTTGTGGTGGAGTGAGTGATGATGTAGGAATTAAACTTCTTCCTCGACCTACAAACCTACCTCTAGAGTCTCTTTCCCTATGCATGTCATGTTTTTATTTGATTTTTTTTTAATGCTTCTATTTACACTTCCTCAACAACGACACCAAAATGTTTGGTCAATTTAATGTTCTTAAATTGCAAGCATAAATTATCAACCGAGTTAGTAAACTTATGAAGTGCAGGTGCACTATATATGCTAGAAGCCTACTCTTTCGTTTAGTAAGATGATGGTTATGTTTGTTTTGAGATTTTCGTTGTTATCTAGATTTTTATTAGAGTTAAATTAATATATGGAAGTTAAGCTAATGTTAGAACAAATGGGAGTTAAACTATTGTTAGATCAATTTATCAATTCATGTATAATTGAGTATCATTTTAAAATGTCTTATGTTATTCATCCTAAAAATTATGAATCTATATAAACAACTTGCTACTATGAAACAAAGTATTGAAATTCAAAAGCTTGTCTACGAAATATATACAATTTTGAGTTCAAAAAGCATAAAAGAAATCTCTAATTGCAAACTGTAGAGTGATATAAATTCTAATTCTAGAAAGCATGAAAATATTTAACTGTGATGAAGTGAAAAACGTTGAAGGAATAATCTGTTAAATGACTGTAAGCATAACGAAATATGAAATGATAAACAAAATAATTTGAGCTATACGAAATACTTGAAAACAACGAAGTGATTAAACTAGAATGCAGTAATAACATAAAGCAATTGAACGAAAACAATCATAGAGTAATGAAATAAAAATAAACTAAAAACCTTGACTATCTATAGGGGCCCTCCGCATCTAGTAGGTATGATTCACAATCACATACACATTGAATCAGAAAAGGTAACTTCAAATTAACACAAGAACGAAGGTCTAGTTCATAATTTCTTCATCAATTAACTTAATACTTCCTCCCTTGATATCATTTACAGAGGACACATATTTATATAAAACGTGTGCTCAATCAGTTGAAACTTCTATGCCTATAGGTATGATGTTCAATCCTAATTCAAATAGAAACTAGATAGGAAAAGCGTTATTTCGTCAATTTCTATTTGGAAAGAAAATCGAGAAAACGTGTTTTGTCTGGACTCTTGCTGCTATGTGTTGACCTGAATCTTTGACCGCGCCACTGTGTCATTCCTTTGGTGAACTGGCTTGAGAAAATAGGAGGAGATCCATGAGGGGATCAATCCTCAACTACCCATATGCTTAGTTGCTTCATTAGCGCACCAGAACCCTGCGAACCATGGAGGTAGCTGCATGTTTAGGAAATGGCTGCAGAATTATGTTAATTCTGTAGCTAATGCAATATTTAACATAAAAATAAGGAATATTAATGCATATGAAAATAAGACATGTAAGAGTTGTTACCTTATCAAAATCTATGATTCACTGCCTTTATTGAGTTGATAGTGATGATGAAAAAGAGGAAAATGGTGGAAAAAGTGTGTCAAAACAAAACAATCATGGAACTCTACAAACCCTGTTATAAAACCTATGGTAAACTTGTCACCCATTAGCGACAAATCCATTATAATCATGTAAAGAACCTGTCACCTACCTTTGACAACTTGTCAAATAACCTATGATATACTTGTAGTAAATTTATTATACCATTTGTGTCCTTAGTATACCACCTATACCTAGTTATACTATCTACATCTCTGCAGCAGAACCTGTATGATATGTTGTTACAAACTCGTTGGATATACAATAGGGCATGTATAAATTCTTCAAAATACAAAACATATCAGATATCACCTTATCCTCTATAATAAAACTGATATACAACATGCATAAGGTTCATGTATTCAATCCATTGCAGCCTTACCAAATGTTGTTCCCGTATATCATTCATGTCACAAATCTGTCATGTTTTGTCACAGTCCTTTATATGAACCTGCTTTATGGCCAAGCATGCTGCTTCCTCCAATGTCCACCTTATGATATTACATAAGTACATAGATTTCCATGTCACCTTGATCTTTCATCTTGGAACACCAACAACATTCCCAATGTTGTATTAACCAAAATTAAACCCTAAATTTGTGACAACTAATGATAATTCTATGCCCATAGAACTAATGGTTGATTCAAAAGTATTATATCTTTAAGAATTTCAATTTAAAGTTAACACAAAAGCATAATATATGCTAACTAGATCGATAATTATATACAGGAGCACATGGAACATTGACTCCATGACTACTCGAGCCATAAACAAGAGCCATTAAATCTCTCACATCAGGATGCATCCTCTACATCATGGTTATCTAATATCCATGCCTCAATCAGTTATAGACTCTAAGCACATGGCTCACTGACTGGTCAGTCAATTACAGAGCCCAAGCCCAAGACTCATTCACTATCCCCAAACTGAGTTCCCACTAGAACTCCATGGCTACGATAGCCTTAAAATAGAGACCCGAAGCTCTCAAAGCCACCTAAGCTCTCATACCATGATGCATCGAATCCAATGCGATTAACCGAATAAGCACAGTTTTGTCAGTTCCAGAGTCCAAACCCAAGTCTCACTGATGAATCAACCACTTAATCATTCACCACCTTGATATGCTCCAAGGTCTTAGCTCTTTAGCATATACCACTTATCTGTAAGAGTTAATATAACGTTAAGTTCATGGGGCATCTAGTTGACCATCATCAGGTTCACACTTATTACCCTCCACCGATCAGGGTACCAAACCCCAACAACTTCCTAGCTGTTGCTTCTCCACGCCTCCATGTACTCTTCAGGCCCTTAAATAATACACCTTACTCTGTCATGCGTAGTAGATTCGATGAAATTTATCCTTTCCTGCTATACTCACCCTTCCAGGCTTAGACAACCACTTCACTGATTATAGTTCCTCGGACAATCCATCTTGCTAAGGCCTTTGTCTTCTATAACATTGTTTTCCTGAACGATTGTGTCATCAACAACCCAATAAGCATGATTAGCTTCTCATATCAACTACTACATAAACACTACAACATATCGTTGTCACTTAGTATGCAATTATCAAGCATATGCTCTTACATCACACACATAAGTGCACACACAACACATAAATTATTCATGGAATTTAATATCTCAAGACAAACAACAAGGGGAAGGTTTAGAAAGATTCTCCTACTTAATTTCCTTTAATAATATGAAGTCCATAGTATGGCTGTCCTATTTCATGGTCTTTCCTATTATTCCTATTTATTTTACCAACTACCTGTATCTCATATAACTGCTACCATTATAGTTGTACATGCATCTATTGCCATGTTATACTGGCAACCATTTATCCAATTCTATCCAATACTAATCCCCTAGTCATTGTTAAAAGTCATTATGACCTTGTTATAATCTATAAATTTTTAGAACATTCTCTTCGACAATCCTACCCATATTCAAATTCTAGGTTCATCAACATTTTCTGCTAGTAAATATATTCCTATTGATTGCTCACTTACCAAATTTTGATACTTGAGCTAAAGTTTTTTTTTCCACGGAAAAAATCGAACTTTCTATATATATTAGAGAGTCTCATAGCATATGCATTGCATTACAAATCAACTCCCGATCTCCTTCTGGTGAGGGAGAAAAGCAGTCACGGCTTCCTTGGGTACCCATACGCATCCCTAAGGTTGCCAAAGCAGAAAAATTTCTCCTCAAAAAGAGGGCACTTCCAATCTTTCAAATCCCCCGGCATATCACTGAAACAGAGATAAGAGAAAAGACAGAAGCATGCCTTCATCATCTGTTGAAACAACAGACATATCAAAATGTATATTCCTGTAGAGACCGGTAGTAGGCACTATTCCAGTCTCAAAGTTACTTGAAAAAACAACATAGAAAATTCTTTTTGTGAAAACTGTGTCAACAGGCCTCCTCATATGAGGAAAACAGCCCTCAGAAAAGTAAACATAAATGAGATAGTCCATAGTTTTGGTAGAGATACATAACAGATTATATGTAGTTCGAAATAAAACTAAAATAACAGCAGCAACATGATATTAAGTAGAACATCAAAGCAGAACAATGTCATCCGAAGACTGGCTGGTCAATAGGATTGATCACCCCCTTGTCCATCTCTGTTACTGACCAGGTCCCCAAATCTTGTTGTACACCTGTTTTAGATAAATTATCTGCCTCCTGGTTTCTTTCCCTATAGATGTGGCTAACAATGATTTCATTAAAAAAGCTTTTGATATGCAAAATATCATTAAGCAAAGGAAGCAAAATATAATTCCTGCAATGTTGAGTCCTGTTGAACCAATTCACAACATTCTTTGAGTCATCAAAAATCTGAACCTGTCTCAACTGTTTCAAGGAAAGCCAACAAAGAAGGTGATGTAAAGCCTTGAGCTCAGCAAAATTATTAGTCCCCTGCCCAAGGCCAGTTGAGGCACGAAAATATTTTTCAGGGGTAATATGAATGACCAAACCCGCTCCGCACCGTCCATTTAAGTCTGCAGCACCATCAAAGTAGGCCCACGGAACAGATTCCCTAATAAATTCAGTCTGAATAGAGCGGTGGATGGAATGTCCAGATGAGGATGGGATGCTGTCGTATATTGCTGCCCCTTCCACAGCCAGTTTTCCAATAGGGAAGGGAAGATCTTTGAAAATTACTTGGTTCCTTGCTAGCCAAGTGCCCCAGGCTATCAGGAGAGGGATGGAGCGGCTTGAGCTAAAGTTATGCCCTCTAGAAGTTTTATTTGAACTGCTAATTTTCCAACACCTGTAGCTTAATGTGAGATTTTGTCCCAACATTCTCATTCAAATTAAAACTATGGATTTTCTAGAGTGTTCTTCTCATCAATAGCTTTCTATTGACTATTCATTTGCACAATTTTGATATCGAGGAAAAAAAATTATGCCCTTTAGAATTCTATAGCTTACTATGCCGTTTCTGGCTTCTTTAAGTCTCATGTCACATTTATTCCAAATTTTCTAGAATTCTCAACCTCAAATTAAAATTTAGAGTGGATGGTTGCAATCAACTCAAAATCATCTTTCTCCTGTCTTGACATATGCCAAATTCTGACTTCCAGGATGAAATTATAACCCTGTGAAGTTCAGCTTCATTTTCCCACAATCCTTCAGTGGAGTTTTGAACCCTTGTCATTATGAAATTTGGTGTTCTACACCTAAAAATGATTACGGAGTGTACATTCGTCACTCATAACGTGATATTCCATCCGGTTGACGTGGCCTTCCATGTCCTCGACCATCTCAACACCATTAACACCTGTGTTATGAGCCTTGGCTGACCATTGTGGTTATTCCATGGCTGGCCTCCACATGCCCCTAACCATGACTAATCAAAATATAAATTATTTTATATAGATCACATATATACATGTCACACCCCTTTTGGGGTCCACCATTGCGCATGACCAGACAATGCATTATAAAAATTTATATATACAAAATGTATAACATATATTCCAACCCTCCGAGATATATATATCTAT
>APFE030216802.1:43207-130520 GCA_000404065.3 Pinus taeda | reverse complement strand
TATTATTATTAATTATAAAAATAATTAATATACGAGATAAAAAATATTCCTAACCATGGATATTCAGCCCCACCCTATTGTGGATATTCTTAACTTGTAAATAGATTTTGTGACAATACCATGGGCTAATACCATGGCTTCAGCCCCACTCTACTATGGATATTCTTAACTTGTAAATAGATTTTGTGACAATACCATGGGCTAATACCATGGCTTATCAATACCGTATGCCCAATGACATGTGTTGATGTGACATTTTCTTTAATTAATCAATTTGAGATAAATTCATTAAAATAGCATAGCTAACTTTGAGATAAATATTAACCCTTGTTATGTGAATATTACTATGAATATTCCCTCATGTTCCATGGAGATTAAATCTCTACCATCGACCTAACAATCACTGATAATCAAATTAAAATTTTGGAAAGCCTACTATGAAATAGACATGTCTATCATCATAAATATTTAAAAATAAATTGTAGAGGTTAAATCCCTACCATCCCCATATATATATATATATATTATATATATATATGACCTAGGCTCATCCTAATAATTATTGATTTTTTTTAAACTAGGATGAGCCTAGGCAGGGGCTAATCCCCAATGTTTTATGAAGAATGATGCTATCATGAGGATTGGAGTTATCTCAAGTGGTTGGGTGGGATGGTTGTTATCTCCCAACTATGACAACTTAATAAATATTGTTATAAATTCTTTCCACTTATATATATATATATATAAAATTGAGTTTTGAACACATTGATTGCTATAGTCCTATAATCCACGCATTTAATATTATGCACATAAATTTCCCATAAAGGGTGTTCAAGGGAGGAAAATTTCCTGGCTTGGGATGAGCATCAAGAGCATCGTACTCCACAATATGGAATTCATGTGAAAATGCTTAAGAAAAATTGCAGTGTTTCTACGTTTGATCATGCAAAGTGTGGGCATTGTACACTCGGCATGGATCTAGACCTATAAAGGAACTTCGAAACTCATAATGGAAAGTAATGGAAAACAACAAATAATAATGCAAAGGGGTGGTTGGATAAGGCAAAGCTTGTAAGCCTCACTAATAGTTGCATGCATATAACTAGCCAACTGTGGACTAGAGGAAACAAGGACAATGTTGTTCGTATGGAAAGGTTTCCCTGGAATTATTGAGGAATGTGGGATTGGAAATATTCCTTGGTAGGAACCTCTTCAAGTGGAGAAACCCAACTATTGGAACAACTCGCAACAAACTCAAGAATTGCAAGTTTTGTTTGATTGTTATCTAAATTTAGAATTATGTTTCAATTCTAGTAATCCTCTTCATTGCTTTGAATTCATATTTAGGCTTTGTGTGCTTCTGATTTTTTGTCCTGTCCCTGGGACTAATCATTTTGGGGGGTTGGGTCCTCTGTCTGAGGTGAATTCCCTTCTCTACCCTACTCACTCTTTCTAAGCGATGTCTCTCCTTTTATGTTATTTGTCACACTTCTCTAGTTACATCACTTAGTGATTGGTCCTCTTGCACTTTGGTTTTCTTTTCTCACCCCTCCACCTAATTTAATTCACTCACACTAGTTTTATATGCTCTCCCTTTCACTCCATTTAAAATGTTCCTTGCTTGTCTCTCTTAAGAAAGCCCATAGCTTGGTTTCCTCCCTCTATTACTTTCCTTTCACTATGGCTAGGTGATAGTTATTAGTTCCTTAACACAGTGGTAGAAGAGGACACCTTGGTCCTTCCCCTCCTTATGATTTCAAGCCCTCTTTGGCCCACCATATGTGAGCTTAGGTAGCCATAGAACATTTCAATGACATAATCCCTAAAGTTATTAATGTTGATGGTGCTAGACCTAACAACATTCAGGGGATTTTCTCGGTATGAAGTACCAACTAGACCTCACACCATTTGGTGGAGTCCCATCCAATATGTTGACCCAGATTCCATTGTCTTAAAGGCTCGCCTTAGCTCTTTCTTGTTAACACGTGAGAGTGGTCTGCTCTTTCTTCGAACATCGAGGTTCACATGCCTGGTGAGTGCTTAGTGTTACTTGTGTCAAAGCTCTTTCACTACAGAGGGAGAGGGTGGAAGTGAGTCTCAAGTCGAAAGGGAATAGTCCCAACTTTGTCAGAGACACATAACACAACACGACATGCATAGCTTCCGGCGGAGTAGTCCACATGGATGTGACAGTCACAAACACACAGTGAATGGAGAACACGTACAACACCTAGCGGAATAGTCCACATGAGTGTGATGGTCGTTATAACAAGTTTATGAGAATGGTTCTGTCAAGTGTTCGGCGGGATAGCCCACACAGGGGAGACAACGTCAACAAATTATACAACACATTTTTGTTAGCATATGTATTAGAACCACTGAAATAGTTCAAATGTCTTAATATAGGTTAAAGCAACATGCATTATAAGTGTCCAAAGAATAGTCTTACAAACAAATACAATACATGTGTGAAATCGTGTTGGCCTGTTATTAGGCTTTTGAATTAAGTGAAAGTTCCAAGACACATTGGTACATCATTACATCACTAACCATGATAGATGGCTGTTGGAGCCACTGCTCTCTCCTCAAAGAAAAGAATACAGCCTCTCAATGCTATGTGAGAGGAGCTAAGGTGAAAAGTCCTTTTCATGTTCAAATGAGGGGTAGTTAGAGCCAAGGGTAAAACTAGCCCTTGTGACTGTTCTACTTCCCTCATGACTATTTGACTTACATGACTCTTCAACTTTACATGACTCTTCAGATTTACATGTGGGTCTCTTAGAATTCCACGTTACATTGCATTGATTACAACAGCATGGCCCAAAGTAGTGATGTGGCCGAGATGACTCATCACATGACTCGACACAACAGGGCTGGTATGTTCATGTTGGTGCTGCTGTGCATGTTGAGTTGCAATGTTACTGAGTGATGGATGTGGTCTTAGTGTATCATAGCTTCACCTCCACATGGCAAGGTGTGCTGATTCTTCGATGGTCTTGGTGTTCACTTGGTGTTGCACGTGCATGTCTCTCCTTCGCTTTTACTTGGCATGCTCCATGTGTTCATCCATTTGCGAATAAGTCTCCTTTCATGCGCTCCTTATTCATCTCGTTCACTGTTGCACCACATATCATCCATGTACCTATATATTCAATCACTCACGACGAGACAACATCAAATCCAGAAATCTCTCAGTCTACCATGATTCATTGTTTTTCGCTTTCAGATGCAGTTGACCGAGAGAGAGGACAAGGCTTTGAAACTGCACAAATCACATTTGAAGCTAGGATGCAGGCTCTAGGCACTATCCATAAAAATTGCATAGAGGTCACTCAAAGGCTGATATGGGAAATCCAGATCGACAGTGACTGTTTGCGAGATATGGCTTAGTTAGAGGGTAGATCTGTGCAATTTTTTGAGGGAGGCAATGCAAGCAACAGGGCAAGACTGGCAGTGAAAACTACACAATTTCTCTAGGGAGGTTGGCAGCGGGCTGTGGGAGGTTGTTGGAAAAATATTCACAGAGCTACGAGGCCGGCCTGCATGACATCCCTATGCAATTTCTAGGCTTAGCAGGATGTTGGGTAGTTGGGAGACATCCCACGAAAGTTGCATAATTTTTAGGAGGAGCAACATGTTGGTTGACAGGGTGACTGGCTGAGAAAACTACAAAATTTTTTAGGGCAATGTAGTGACAGGAAGCAGGTGTCTGTCTGACATGTCTGTGCAGTTTCTTTAGTCAGCGGAAGTGGGCATGCTTGGAAGCTTTTGTGCAACTTTTTGGAGGAGTGAGGCTCGGGGTCACTGCTCGATCAAACTCTCTGGTTGACCAGCTGGAGGCTTAATGGTTTTGCTTGCAGGAAGTGCAGATTAAGATGTTTTGCTTGGTAACGTTTGCATTGTTTTGTATGACAGTCAGTTGGGTCAATTTCAATATTGCACAATGTAGACTTCGTGGGAGGAAGCCTCAAGCTCTGTGCAATTCTGGGCAGTAGTATATGTTTTTTGAGTGCTGAAGCTACGCAGTGCAACTCAGCAGAGGTCCAACTGTTGGGGTTGGTCCGATCGACATAGCTTCAGCAAAAATGACTAAGTGTGCAAACGAGTGACTTCATATGTGCATGACCTTGCAAACACACACTCAACATGACTTGACGACAAGACAACTTGAACCATCAAGACAACATGCACTCAGTGTGACTGACCAATGGTGCGAGCGGCAAGCGTGACACTTGTGATGGATCATTGAACAACCATGAAGACACTTGCGTGACATTGCATACAACTTTGTGTGTCAGTGTGATGGATCTTTACATAGCGAATACAACTTTTACACATGAAGACAAAATTTGTATATAGCTAGAACATGGCTTCAAGCATGACATTACGACCAACATGCTAAAATACGTTCAGTGAACAACCAAGCGAGGAGGGTGTAAAGTCTCAACATGAGCTCATGGGATAAGCCTGAGTGTTTGAAAATATCAAGGAAAAACCCAAGGAAGGCTTTGAAATTGGATGTAGGCCAAAATTTTGGAGGGTGTTAAAGCTGCTACAACACTTGGAAACACACTGGTTGAATTCCAGCTTCTCCGTTTTGGTCCATTGACAACACAGGGCCTTGGTATTTTAGGGACTATTGAATCGTTGTGCGGGTTACTTTGGCTTCCCCACTTACCCCATGGATAGACATGGTTCACCTTTCGCCAACTCAGTCAAACACAACAACAAGTTTCAGCTTGATCACAGTGTTTCGAAATTGGGAAGGGTAGTGTGGCTTGCGAGTTAAAAAATTTCAGAGTATAAGTTTTCATTTCTGGTGTTTCTCTATTGCCAACAAGCCTGGACAGTACCCTGATAGAGTCACGCAGGAACACATGCATTGCTCCACTCCTAGCGAGCCTGGTCAGTACCCCGGTGGAGTTGCATGCTTCACCTCTCTGCGCAAGAAGCCTTTCTCTTCTTTTTCTTTTGTATTTTTTTTATGAGGATTGTGCATAGGCGCTTATTATTTTTGGGGCAAAAGAGGGATCCCAACTTATTGAGAGAATAAGAGGTTGTTCCTTCAGAGAAGCATGTAAGACCTTTGAGATAGGTTTGCTCATTTAGATTTTCCCTTTGTCCATTTCTACTAGTTGGATGAGCTTGAACACACAGAGCAGACGGTTGAATACAGGCATGGGGTTTCCCAGTGTGGACACAAGTTCATGGTTGGACCCAAGCTCCCCTTGCAGATGAATCATATTTTTCGTCAAGACTTTATTCGCCGAAGGATATAACAAAGCATAGAGAAGGTAGACACAGGACAGGACAAGTGCTGTAGTGTCACAAGACTCTTTAGATCTCAGCCACATACTCATTCAAAAGCCAGAACTCAGTAGAGGGAAACACTTATTGACAAAATAAAAAATAAAATGATACTAAGAGAAAAAAAAAAATGAAACAAAATAGTAAGAAAAGAAAAAAAATAACAAGCAGTAAATAGACTATGTACATGGCGCGGGGCGCAGCCTTGACTTACTAAAAATAATGTTTGAGATCTTGGCCATTGATAGGAAGGTTGTCACTCCTCCTGTCAAGTGACTGTAGATGGTATGTGTGCGGGCCAAGCTTCTCATGGAAAGTGTACGGACCAATACACAGGGACTACAACTTTGTATGTTTCCCTTTGTCGTCATGGGGTTTGTCCCATTTCAGGACTAAGTCACCAACATCGAATTTAGTGTTCCTTGCAAACTTCTTATCAAACCATCTCTTGATACGATTATGGTGGAGTGTAAATTTTTCTTTGGCTTTCATCCTTTCTTCTTGCAACTTGTGAAGTGTATCCATCCTACGCTAAACTAGCAGAAAAGGCTTACCTTGGGATTCTTGAGACAATTGGAGCACAAAAATGTAGATGTTTGGTGGTAGGATGGCTTAATTTCCCATAAACCAGGAAGTATGGTGAAGTGTTTAGAGAGGGTTTGGGTGTTATGCTGTCAACACATAAGGCATTCGTCAAGGCAGAGTGTCCGTACACTACTAAGAGTAAATGGTCTTCTTGATTATGCGGATAAGGTTTTTATTCGTGGATTCTGGAAGACCATTTCCCTACAAGTAGTATGTATATGAGTCTTTCAGCACAATACCATATTGCTATACAAAATCATAAATATTCAAAAATGAAAAGTAAGTTGCATTGTCAAACACAAGTGATACTGAAATGCCAAAGTGTGAGATGATGTTCTATTGGAGGAAGACGATGAGTTCCTAGTCATTCACTTGATTGAGTGGAACTTCTTATGTCTACCATGTGAAGTAATTAGTAGCTATCAAAATGTAGCGGTGTTGTTTTGATGAATGTGGGAAAATTTCCCCAATGATGTCCAAGCCCCATTGTTGGAACAATTATGTCACTGCAAGAGGGTGCATCGGGGTTGCTGACCTTCGTGTTATGTCGGCGCATCGCTGATAGACTGGGCACTTGTGGGCATGAGCATGTGCATCCTTGAATAATGTGGGCCAGTAGAAACTGGCTTGTGTTGGGCATGGAATCCACCCACAACATGTTTTGGGGCTGAAAGCCCAAGTTTTGAGTAATATTAGTGTAAAGCCCCGTGAATTGCGGGCGGGGAATGTATGTCAGAGTCATAGGGTTGTCCACCCTAAGTTTGAATGTAACGTCGACCTACCCATGGTTTGTGGACCATGGGATTGTATAAATAAGAGCAAGGATCTAAGTTGTAAGGAGAATCAAATGATGATAGAATGGATAGAATGAGATAGCAAAGCATAGAAGAAGAGTCTAAGTGTGTCTTGGGTCATAGTAATAGGAGGAGGCTCTGTAGCTGAGTGCGCATGGTAGAGTTGAGTCTGTAACTGGAGAAAGGATTAATAAAGAAAGGTTCTGTTACAAATTCTATGCATCTATTCTAAGTTATTATATACTTGAGCTCATTTGCAATTATACTGTTTATTTACTGCATGCACTTATATGAATTATGATTATTGTTAAGTATAACTGGAAGTAAACAAATAAGCTAAGTTAATCAACTAATATTGGGCTACTAGTACGGACTTGGGTAATAACATTGTTTGGCCCCCAAGTAGGGCTGTGCGAAGGCAACATCTTAGGCTGTGAGGTACAGGTAAGTGGGTGTAGCGACGTGCGTGCAGGGTCGAACCGCGGACCACTTGAAACCATCAGACATCTCTAGGGTGTGGAAACCTGGTTCTATCACGCTCCCATACTACTTCGGGTGAGACCTCAGTCCGCGCTCTGCGGATTGTTGCCAAAAGGGCTAGTAGCACCAGGATTTGTTTGGCTAAATCATCTCTGAACCTGGCTCAGGCCCCAACAAGCCAACAAATGGTTCTGTTGCCAGGACCAGGATCTGCATAAGGGATGTCTGATGTCGTGTCACTAGAATCAGACAAAGAAAGAAATTGAAGGGTGGTTGGACCAAAAGATTCATGAGCTTGCGGTGCAGGAAAACCAGAATCCGCGAGTATCAAAGGAACAATGGTTAGAGCGCTACTTATATACGGAAATCCACAAAACTTTCTTTGCATCCTTCTCCTTTGAGTTATATGAGTGGATTGCGAAGCTAGCAGATGGTTAGGGAAGGTGTAGGCTCGACAAACCAATTGCTTGGACTCCAGAATTATTGTGCAGACTAGAAGCATCAGAAGATAAGATCACATGCGCTATGGACCATTGGCTCGATTGAATTATAGGAGGATTTATCACCAAGTTCGTGGTAGACACGACAGTCAGATACAGTAGGAAGAACAACGCTTCCTCAAAGGATTGCGAGGTAAGTACAATAAATCTTTGAACACTTGGATTAAGATGCTATTGTGTGAAAAGCAGGTTATGTGAATAAATTGATGTTTAGGGCTACACGAAGTGGGATGATCTATAGAAACAAGGTAGCGCAGAGATAGAAAATAGCCCCTTGATTTCACCTTGGCAAGAAAGTGAGGAAGAGCTTGCGAAAGTTTCTCCGATGAGCATGATCAGTTTGATAAGCCAACGAATTCCGTGTATACCACCCTCACCTACAGCACCACCAGTCTCACCATCTTCACCTCCATCTCCACCCACACCACCTCTGCTACCACCACAGTTCAATATGGCGAGTGCGATAAAATTTTCGGTATTTAGAGGAGTAGGGAATGAAGATCCGGACCAATTTTGGTTCGTGGTAAGGGCCGTATGGGAAGCACAAGGAGTCATGGATGACAATATAAAGAAGGCAACACTGGTAAGTGCGTTACAAGATCACGCACTAACATGGTACATTAAGCATACTAATGACCATCCAAACGTAGGGATCGCAGATATCTAGGCTGCGCTGAACAGTGAATTTAGCAGGCCAAAGTCGGAGACACAATCAATTATTGGGTTTAAGTAGATCGCGATGCTTCCAGGTGAGACCCCATGGGATCTGGATCAGAGACTCAAGAGTATGATTCGCAAAGCCAACATGACCTTGATGGATGGAAAACACTGTGCATGGTTTGTAGCATTACTAACGCCGCATTTAAGGACAGTGCTGTCGCAGCAAAAGTTATCCACCCACGCTGAAGCTTTGGAGATTGCAATGAGACTACACAAGACCGCAATACAAGATCCTGGCTTGGGAGTCCAATAAATCTATGCGCAATTGCAAAATTTGTGTCTGGAAATGCAGAGTTTGAAACAGGACAAGATAACTTGGCCAGAGGCGCGTGAGGAGGTATGGTGCATAAAATGCAAATGTTAGAGGCATGACAAGGACCATTGTCCAGTCTTCGCGAGCTACTTGGTGGGAGGAGGGCCGATGCCATTAAGACTAGAGGCACAAGCAGGACCGAGTGTGGTGCTTGCATTGTGGTGTGCGATTTGTCAAATAGGAGGAAAATATGCTACAGATAATTGCCATCTATTACAGAAGTACACGTAGACGTCCCAACAATTGTTATGTAATTTCTGCAGGTCGATAGGCCATGATGAGTGCACTTGCAGAAGTTATGAACTAATGATCGATCGGACTCCTACCTATAGAGTGCAGACCGAAACGTGAGCCCTCGACCCAAATGCAGGAATGGCATGCGCTAGATTTCAGGGGTGCGGACAAGGTCGAGGTGGAATGGGACTAGGAAGGGGTCGCAGACAGCTGATTTGTTACAATTGCAGAGGGCCAGGATGTTATGCCCACAAATGTACAAATCCAACGAGAGCATCATGTTTATATTTTACTAAATTTGATCATGAGAAAGAGGACTGCCCTACACTAATAGCAAGGTTGTGCGACAAAGGGATACTCCAGCCTCCCCCAACTCAGAATTTACAAATGATGAGGTTTGAGCCACATGAAGAGGACTCTAATGTAAACATAGTGCTCCGAAGTAGTATCACAACAGGAGATGATAGAGGTAAGCAGCCTGAGGAAAGTGCATGTGTTCACAAGGATCATACAAAGGAACCTAAATTTGATTTAGAGCGTTCGAAGGAGACATTCATGGAAGCTAAGAAGAGCTTCACGGAGGCCTCCACTTCAAGTAGTAAGGATCAACTAGAGCTAGAGATGGATCCTTCAATGATCACTACCTTTCTGGAGACATGTATGAAACTGCTGCACGATAGTAAGGCTGTGAAAGGACTATAGGAACTTATCACTAGGTGTGCTAGGTAAGGAGAACCTTGCGTAGTCCGGAAGCTCAGGAAACATACATCGTGAACAGGAAGGGAAATGCGATTGACTGCACAAATTGCGGAGTATGAAATGGATCAAGTAATTCTAGATCTAGGATCAAACACGAATGTGCTGCCAAAGCAGACATGGGAATGCATGGGCGGGCCTATGTTGCAATGGTACCTTATTCAATTGTGAATGGCAAACCAGCAGAATATTCTACCGATGGGAATATTGGAGGGGATAACGGTAGACATCGAAGGTGTGATTGCGCTTGCAGATTTCGAGGTGATAGAGATTGTCGATGACAACAATCCCTATCCCGTGCCATTGGGAATAAATTGATATGAACGGAGTGACAAATCTAAAGAAGCGCAAAATGATCTTTGAGAAAAAGTTACTACGCGTAGTGGTGCCTTTAGACCTTGCGGAGGGAGTGCGCTACATAAAGCCAGCGCATGAGACGAGAGCGACGACGAGCTAGACTGTATCTACAAGATAACCACTCAAGAACAGGATCCAGTGAATCCTACAATGGATGGCCAGATTTCATGGGAGCGTGAACACTCCTGCACTTCAGATTCAGATGAGGAAATAGAACAATGGCAGAATCAGTTACACAAGGTAACCAAGCTCAATTGCAACATGATGGTAAGATCACTGCGTTGCGTGACAACAAAGGTAAGGGATATGCCAAGGTATGACAAGTTGACAACGATAGATGAATTCCTGAATGAATTTGAAAGCGTAGTGCCAGAACAAAAGCGGTTCGATGCTCTAAAATGGGCACTACGTGCTATGCCAGCAAGGTGGTGGGGTACGCACTAGCAGAGTTTCAGGGACTGCCGTGACTGCAGAAAGATGATGTGCTTACGATTTGGGAAGCCTCTAATGAGGGCAGAAGCTAGGCAGGGTGGACGAAACAGCCTACGTGCCTAGCTTTCTAGATGGGTATAGGCATATGGTACGCAGTCCGCACGAATGCAAACCTCTATCATGATAGGAAACAGGAACAACATGCAAAAGCAGGTAGGGCAAATGCACAAACGACAAAGTATGATAAGACTTAGCATGCCGAAAATCATACACGGGGAAGCCTTCGACGAGGTGTGCGAAGTGCTGAACAGGGCCCACCATGTGAGACGCATCGATTGGGACCTACACGTACCAGCGATTGCGTGGGCTTATAGGACCATGTGCAAAAATTTTACAGCGCAAGCGCTTCCAAAGCTAAAGTATGAAGCAGGGGCTAGAATCGCTGTGGAGCATGCAAAGTCGAGTCGGCGCGTAACAACACCCATAGATATGACGGTCAGCACAAATTAGAATGAAGAAATCACACAGCTACGCAAAATAGAACATATAAGACTTGAGGAAGAATTCTGATGAGGAAACTTTAGACTTCGCAAACTTGAAAAAAACCGGGTACGGCTAAGGGAGAAAAGTGCTTTAATGGACTCATAGGTCAAGAAGCTGGAAAATGAAATAAAGGAAGCAATTCTTGTCAAAAGCAAGGTGCGTATAATCGTACTGACAAATTGGAAAGCTATCATTATGAATTGGTTAGTTTGTTGCCTTGGCTTGGACCGCATATTGCCAAACATAGCGATCAGGGCATCACATTGCAAATAGTAGAGTGCGTGATGCTAATCACCACAATAAAAGATGAGGATTGTTTGTGAACCATGGTGGAGGATGGGGTGGAGCCCCGCACAGGTAGTGCAACCACTTGACTAACTGTAAGAAGAACAGTCTTAGCACTCTGGGTAGTTGAAAGGGCGCGCAGGACTATAAAATATTCTACCTGGGAGCTGCACGATATGGGAGATGCGTGCAGAATTAGAATGTAACAAGGTTTGCGATCGCGCACGGAGGGTTGCGCTGCTGCACAGGTTGGCTGGGAAGTGACTGCTGGTGTCACTATTCATGATGGGATGTTTGATTTGAGGCCAAATGGAGAGGGCGACGTGCAATTAAGATACGAGTTGTGGGCAATATTTGGGAAAATTTGCCGCCAAGAAAGCATTAATGGCTCGAAATTGGGGGGAATGGTTGAATTCAAATTCAAAAGGTGCTATAAAACTCAAAAGGTTGGCCAATGAACAACACTTGGTCATTTGAGAATTGAGCGCTTGAGCAGAGCACAGAGCGTTGACAGCCAAGCGATAATTGAACCCCTAAGTTCGCGAGAGACACAAAAAAGCCTAGAAAGGATGACGGCCACTAAGGATGGGTTGGGAATTGAAGAGGTACCCGTTGGTGAGGCCGCGCAGACCCACATGGTGGAGGATGTTCTATAAAGCACCGGGGTAGTGACAGAAATCCCCAAATCGCCACAAACACCGAGGCCCAAGAAGGATAAACAGGAAATGGGGCTAGTACACATGTCCTTGAGGAATCCGCAGCACAACAAACTATCCATGGAAGAGATGGGGAAAGCAGTCACAATAGAAACAGATGAGGAAGAAGAAGACTTACAGGCCCTGATTGCCGCGATAGAAGAAGAAGAAGAAATGGAGGAGGATATCCAATTGTTGCGCCCTGCAACACAACTGTTAGCATATGTCCCTCTGTGAAAAGGGAATACCAAAGTGTCGAAGAACCTGGACGAAACAAAAAGCTCACTCCATACCCCGCTCCTCCCCAATGGCATTGTATTTGAGGGCACACACCTAGGCCATGTACCAACCATGAAATTTGAAGACTAAGACCTCGCTAACAGTGAGAAGTTGTTGCACCTAGAGACTGGGAACTTAATGAAGCAGAACACCGAAGGGGCGACGATCACGTTAGAGCCGTGGAAATGGCTACGTGGTGTGGAAAAGGTCGGGTTGCTGCACTTGTTATGGATTTTGCATTTCCACCGTGCACCCATTACCATTTTTGTCATCAGGTAGCTGCTCTTCCTGGTGCATGATGGGTATCTATGGCTAGAGGATCCTATTCCCATCACAACAGACCTCATTCACTGGATTTCTTGGCTCCCTTATAAAGGAAAGGACCCTGCGACTATAGCCGGAAAAGGTAGCGATTTGGTTCTGGCAGAAGCCATGAAGGTGAAATATAAGCTGGAAGAGAAGAAGAGCTGCTATGTTATCTCCAGCATCAAGGACAATGGGGTGTGTGTAGCAACCGAACTCTTGGTTGGCAAAGTGATGAGGAAGTGCCGCACTGATGAGGTACTAGCACCGGTGGTCTCCCTGGCAGAGCAGTGTGCAGAGGGGGCCCAGTTCAACTGGGCCGAATTCCTCTGCGACGAGTTTTTAATAAATTGTTGTGAAGCCCAAGAGCAGGGTAAGACCTTCCACTACATGTGGTTGCTATTATCCATACTGCTTGTAGCAGGAGAACTACCAGAGGGAAGTCAGTTGCCCAACATTGACAGAGAGTTACCAGAGATCGCGAAGTACGCTTCGCTCTGAGCCACCGAGGACGTGAAACAGATTCGCGACATTAAAATTTTCTGGGTGCTCATGGAGGCGAGCATCTGGATGTGGAGCAATAGAAGGTTGTGCCTGTCACGTATGCTGCACAATAGTTTGTAGAGTTTTGTAGACTTCAAATCTAATATGAACAACATCTATATCAGGGCGCGAAAGGATCCAGTGAAGTAGTGGACAAAGCTACCATTTGTAGCCACTGACAAAGCAATTTTTACTATCTTGGAGACATGGCCTTCTGAATGGCACGCTCTAGACCTGGCAGAACTAGAGAAGGCGGTAGCGCAGAATAAAAAGGATGATGCTAAGCTATGCAACACTCAATTAGCAGAGAAAAGGTGGAATGAAAAAGCAGCAGTTGAGGTAAGGGCAGTGTGAGAGGCGACACAGAAAGCCGCGGAGCAAAATAAGGCCACAGAAGCAGTAGCAGCAACATAGGCAGCAGAAGCAGTAACAACACAGGTAGATGAGGGCCAAGCAACATCCTCAGGGTAGGAGGCAGAGGAAACATAAATTGCAGAAGGGAGCATGGATCCACGTGTCGCGTCCACATAGTTAAAGAAACCATGCATCACAGAGAGATTGGGCCCAAGGAAGAAGGTCAAGGCCTCGAAGTTGGCCATTGACCCGATCACCTTAACCGAAGGTGATCTCCATGACATCGGCAAAATGGTCCACGATGTCACTAGTGAAGTGCTTCAAGATTTTATGTAGGAGAACCAGACTGTGTTGGGGGCCTTCAGGGCGCAGCTGCAGGAGTTACACGTGCAACCCCCTCAGGAGGTACCCTGTCAACCCACGTTGCAGTAGGCACTTCAATAGTAAAGTAGATGCTGCGCACAAGGATGGCCAACACAATAGTGTTGCCAGAGGGAGTGTTAGTATCATCAAATATGATGGATTGGATGTCTCTTAGCATGATGAAAGACCTTGGCCTTAACCTGGTTGCCCTTCCCTAGGAAATTCTATATCAGGTATAGGATGGGATAACGGAAGTGCTATGAGCCAGAGAGATTCGCGCAATCCAGGTTCTCAGTGAGTAGAAAATTAACATAGAACAACTCAGCTTACATTGCGACGAGTTGGTGTCACAGAATCAAAATTTGGTGCAGACAGTGATGATGCTTGTCGACGCGTCCCAGAGCTAGCCATCGCAGTAGATCTACCAGTAGAAGTGCGGATCCACAGTTTGGCAAGTGGAGTCTGTGACGCACAAAAAGAGACGACAAGGGTGCAGCTAGAGCTGAATCTCCAGATCACCGAGCTGCGGTTGAAGGCGTAGCCTTCCACTCCCCTAGAAATCTAAGAACAACACGCCAACACTATTGTAGAAGGGTTGGAAGATATTGGAGGTGCAGTGCATGACTGTACGAATATGTTGGAACAAGCACTAGAGGTCCTCATGATTTTTCAAGAGTATCCCAACATCCAGTGGCTGGAGACAGAGGCATGTGAACTCTAGCAGTAGTATGACAACGTCAGAGGGAATCCGTAGATAGTATTCCTCACTTATCGGCTTGTAAGGATGCAGCAAGCCAAGGCATTAAAGGAACAGGTGGATGCGGCGTGCCATAATGAAGTAGTTCTCAAAGAGCGCATCCAGCCATGGATTGACGAGGCCTTCACAGTCATGAAAAATATTGAGTGGAAGCTTGTGCACATCCAGGGGATGCATGCGCAGATGCAGGGAAGCACGCTGAAAACAAAGGCTTCAAAAGAATGGATGCAACAAGTTTAACAAGTAGCATTTCAATGTGCTGCAGACATCAGGACCATTTGGGACCAGTTGGAAGGACTCCGCGCCAAGATCATCGTGCCGATGGAGTGGCTCGGGGGTGAGTCATGATGTTTGTGTTGGGGGCCTGTTGGGCATGGAATCCCCCCACAACATGGTTTGGGGCTCAAAGCCCAAGTTTTGAGTAATATTAGTGTAAAGCATTGCGAATTGCGGGCGCGGAATGTATGTTAGAGTCATAGGGTTGTCCGCCCTAAGTTTGAATGTAATGTCAAGGAGAATCAGATGATGATAGAATGAATAGAATGAAATAGAAAAGCATAGAAGAAGAGTCTAAGTGCATCTTGGGTCGTAGTAGTAGGAGGAGGCTTTGTAGTTGAGTGTGTAGAGGCCTAGTAGAGTCTGCAGCTGAGTGCGAGGACCCCTTCAATTGAATGCGCAGGGTAGAGTTGAGCCTGTAACTGGAGAAAGGATTAATAAAGAAAGGTTTTGTTACAATTCCTGTGCATCTATTCTAAGTTATTATATGTTTGAGCTCGTTTGCAATTATACTGTTTATTTACTACACGCACTTGTATGAATTATGATTATTGTTAAGTATAACTGAAAGTGAAAAAATAAGCTAAGTTAATCAACTAATATTGGGCTACTAGTATGGACTTGGGTAATAACATTGTTCGGCCCCCAAGTGGGGCTGCACGAAGGCAGCATCTCGGGCTGTGAGGTACGGGTAAGTGCACGTAGCGACATGTGCACAGGGTCGAACCATGGACCACTCGAAACCATCAGACATCTCTAGGGTGTGGAAACCTAGTTCTAGCACCCTCCCATACTGCTTCAAGTGAGAACTCAGTCTGCGCTCCGTGCACTGTTGCCGAAAGGGCCAGTAGTACTGGGATTCGTTTGGCTAAATCATCTCCAAACCTGGGTCGAGCCCCAACAAGCCAACAACTTGCATGACTTTGTGTACAGTGGTATTTCCTGTAAAGTGGCCCCCTGCTGGTTTGTCATGCAGGTCATGCAAGACCTTCTCGGAATCATGTGCCTCCAGGCACCTAAGCAAGATTTTGTTAATGTGCTTTCAGTAAAGCACTCCGTGCACCAACTTATAGGATAAATATTTGAGGCACAGTGACCTCTTCTATCTCATGGAGAAGTGATAGGGTATGGTGCCATGCTCAAGCTACTTTCACATCTTCATAACAAGAGTTTCTGCGTGCACTGGGTGGTGCTCGCTCTACATCATACATATTGATTTCTTGCTCCCAACCAACAAGCTCTTCTTCTTACTCCTGTGCGTGGACTGCCTCTGCTGTGATTCTACAGAGACCATGACCTTTGATAGTGTGAACGGGCTTGATTTCAAGATCATACTGTTGCAATCCTATCATCCAGTTCGCACATCATTCACCCAACTCTTGTTGTACGAGCAGTGAGCAGACTGCTGGGTGAGGCACATAGAATATGCAATGGTTCTTCAGTAACTAGGGTTTGAAGTGTTTCAATACCTTGCATACTGCATATGCTTGTTTGTCAATGGTGGGGTAGTTGAGTTTGGGTTCGTTCATGCTCATGCTCATGAAGGAGATGGGACGTTCGTCGTTCAGCTCATCCTTTTGAGTGAGTACTGCAGTAAGTGAGTTGTCAGAGGTGAAGGTGTATAACAAGAAATATTTGTTGAAATCTAGACTATAAAGTGTAGGCGATTCTGCTATAGCCTGCTTGATATGGGCGAATGTGTTCTTTTCCTTATTTCCCTAGCTATAGAATGCATCCTTCTTGATCATGTCTTGCATTGGTTTCACTATCCGCGCATAGTCTGAGATGAACTTCTGGAGGAAGTTTATCTTTCACAAGAAGGATTGCATTGCTTTATTGTTGGTTGGATGAGGGATCTTTGTATTGGTCCAGACCCAATTCAGATCCATCTTGATCCTACTTTTGGAAATGATGTTCCCAAAGAGATTCCCCTTAGACACTGAAAATACACTCTTTTTGGGATTCAAGGAAATCCCATATTTCCAGCATCGCTCAAATATTTTCTTCAGATGGCGTATGTGGTCCAACCATTTTTTGGAAAAAACAGTCACGTCATGGAGGTACACCACTATGCTCTGTCCGATAAGTCCATGGAAGATGATGTCCATGGAGTGCTGAAAGGTTGCACCTCCATTACAAGCCAAAATGGCATTCGTTTGTATGCGAACGTACCCCACTTGGTACAAAAGGTAGTTTTGAGTCCACTAGGTTCCACTACTAGGATCTGATTATATCCTTAAAACTTGTCAAGTAAGGAAAACATCTCTGCCCCAGATGCTATCTATAGAATACGCTCCATAGATAGCACAGGGTAATTGTCTTTTTCCGAGGCATGGTTCAAGTTTCGGAAATAAAGGCACAAGCAGATCTCCCCAAACTTCTTATGTACAGGGACGAGGTTTGAAATCCATGTGGAATAATGAAATCTGTATATGATCCATGCATCCAACAACTTGGTCATCTCTTTCTATATAAGGGGTTCAAGTGACAGATGGACTTTCCTCAGCTTCTGTTGAAATGGTTTGATCCCTTCTTTGATTAGAATGATATGTTGGATTATTCACATGTTGTATCTTTTCAGATCATCATATGTCCATGCGAACACATCCTCATACTATTTGAACAAGCAGACAAAGTCTTGCCGCTTTTGTTGCATGCAACACGAACCGAGATTGACGAACTTCGGATCTAGTTTCACTCCGAGGTTTATTTGTTTGTGCATCATGGTGGAGCTATGGGTTTTATTTTTCCTTGGCCCTTGAAAGCGGTTCTACAATTCATAGAGATTTTTCAAAGATACCACACCCTTGGGGATGAGATGGCCTTTCTTGTCATCAACCCTAACTTGCAAAGACTGCTCGTGCTCGTCTTCATCATTCGCCGCGTCTTTGAGGACATAAGCGTTGGCCATGAAATGTAGTATCTATTGATCATCGTCAAAAACATGTGGATTAGTTATGTTATTAGGGATAAAAGGCTTATACAAAATTTCAACAATAAATCTATCCCTAAGTGGTGACATTCTAGAATTTGTGTTTACTAAAGCATTGGCAATTGCATTACGTGTTCTTGGAACAATAGTGATATTAAATGCTTGGAAGTTAGAGATCAGTTGCCATACCTCTTGCTAGCAACTTTTTAGGTGAGGTGATAAACATTATACGGTGTTACATACCTGTTGTACCACTATTTCTGAATCACCTAGCACTTTGAGCACATCAATGTTGAGGGTAATGGCTTTTTGTAGGCCCAACATGAGTGCTTCGTATTCATCAATGTTGTTCATGCACTTGAAATCCAATCGAATCAAGATAAAATGTATCCTGTGTTTTGGGTCAATGAAGATGCACCCGGCTCCAGAACCATCTTATGTCTTTGATCCGTCAAAGTACATAGTCCACAACTCATCTGTATATAGACCATTCAACGCGCTTGTACTATACTACTGCTGCTACTAGTGTTACAATGTGCTGTACAAGTTTCATTTCCATCAGTTGGGCAAGGAAGGAGACCCAACTGCATGTCTGGTGGGGTTGGAGTTGGCTGTGCGAGATAACACCCTAGCGTTGTTTCCAAGAGGCAGCTGTCGAACATGAGCTCTGCAAAGGCCAACGGTTCGTTCTCACCATTGATGGGAGTGATTTTATGCCTCATATATCTCTTGGACAACCCCCGAATTTGATTTCTTTTGCCTTGATATGGAAGCCACGAGTGTGACCAATTTGTAGCAAAGTATCCATTCAACTTGCTAGACCAGTCTCTATTGAGCAGTAAGCCATATGCTTCCGGTATGTCCACAACAATAATGTTTATGCACTGGTGAACTTGGCCATCATGAGATAGTCGGATGATCACATCCCAAATTTCACCAATGGTTGGTACGCATGTCCAATCCAGTTGGATGATCTGCGTAGATGTTTTTCTCCATTGTGCATTGATCTTATTAGCAATGGAGAGCGGCATGACATTGGCTGGTGCACCATAATCAAACAAATAGTTGTGAACATTGTGGTTAAATATTTCAAATGAAAGCAATAATGGCGGGCAAAAATAGTTTTCTTCTTCCATCCGGAGTGTGTTGAGCACAGTTGTGAGTGAACTAGGAGATGTGCTTTCGCCCCTGTTGGTAGAGGTTGCGCTATCTGCAAATGTTTTCCCCAATGCATGCAACAAAACATCTCGTTCACTCTGAATCTTAGCCAACTTGAATAAACTTATGTTTGCACGATTTTTCTTCATGTCTTCCACAATGTTGTAGTCAAGAGCATGTAGACTCACTGAGATGTCCAGGGTTAGATTCATGTTTGTATTGTCTGGCGGAGTGTTCTACAGTTTGCTTCTCATGGACATACTCTTGTCTATCGTTGTCTTCCTGGACTTGCTTTATGTTTTATGCTTTTGGACAGCTGGTGGATCAACCTTCCTCAACAGTTCTAGTTTTTCTCACATTTCCCCAAATTTGGGGGGAGCCCCTTGAATTCTAAGATTGTATCGACCATTTTGTTTTTGGGGCTACTTCTTAGTTTGTTTTCTGTGCTTCTTGTGAGCACTAATACATGTTGATTACCTGCCCAGTGTTGGGTGCCTCATCAGGTGCAACATCTTCGTGATCATTTGTGTATCTCAGATGGCACTACGTACTGCTCACTATGTTTGGCATATGGTTGCATACTGAGTCTGCAACTAGTTTCCAATCCGAACATGACCCTTCTAGGTGATCATCTTCATGGAATGAGCATAATTCATTATTTGAGCACTATTGTAACTGTGACACTGAATTGGAGCTCTATATAGTTTTATCCGAGAAGTGGTTGCTACCTAATGACATGCTTCCCTTCTGCTGTCTGGGTGGCCATCTACTCACATATGTGTCGATCGTTTGCTATTTTAGCTCAGAGACTTTTGTTGTCAAGTTCTTGACAAGATGAGTAAGGGTTTCAATGTCACTTGCTTCCTTGTCTTTACCCTTGGTCGCCGTATCTTGGGGCTTCCTACTCGCATCTTCGGAGTCCTTTGCTAGTTCATCATCCTTGATTACTCCAATCGTGCACATGCCCTTCTCGACAATGATTTCCTCTTCACAATTTTCTAGTAACGTTGGTTTCGTAGCTCGCTTAGCGAACTGCGAAATGTCGGTTGGCAGTGTAGATGTGTAACAGTTGATAATGATGGAGTCTTGAGGTTTCGTGTCCACTATAAACTTTTTAAATATGCGCAAAAACCTCTGATTGAAGTCTTTTACCTTTTCTTTCGACTCCATCTTCAGACTACCCAACTCTTTGAGAAACATGGTCGGGGTCTTGTCATCAACGAATTTTTCCATGAACATAACCAAGTTATGGATGGATTTGATAGGAAGGATGTGGTACCATACTGCTGTGTGGCCATCCAAGGTACATAGAAGCAATTTGCATGCAACATCACCATTTCTATAGGGATTAATGTACGGGTGTTTGGTGATGTAGAAACCCTGAAGGATCTTCGCGGGATCCTTGGCAAACAGTCAGATTAGCTGCAACTGTCACAAATATGCATGCATATCTATGTTAAAAAAATGAGAATCAAAGCAGGAAGGAGGACTTATTACCTCAAGTCTCGATGTGGTGTTTCTGGAGAGCACAAAGTAGCAAGGTGGAAGACCCCTTAGCTAGCTCCAGATCAAAACCTGCACATAGATAAGACAAGCGTAATATCATAGCATATAACTTTGACAAACAATGCATTAACATATAAATATATCTAATTACATGTATCTAAGCCACTCATAATAACGACATTGCATAAATATGTAAACAAATTACACTACCAACATCGCGGAGTGGACAATACAATTGCAGATCTATATTGATGTAGAAAAGAGTGATTACAACCATAGCTTGTATTAGCTTTCCCTTACTCCTCCAGCTCCTCTCTCTCTCTCCCTTCTTAACCTCTTGCTATGCCTTAGTCAGAGATTATGCTCGACAGTCAAATAGGAAATCCTTTCAAATGTTTCGATCTTTTCCACAATGGCCCTAGCCTCTTATACGTAGCATGAGAGGATAAGCCTTGCCAAATCCTTCATGAGTTCCATTAGGCAAAAGAAGTGATGTTTCCATGCCTTTGTGCTCTTTCCCATTTGTAGACTCCATTAAGAATTAGTAATTCCTCCAAACAGGTCGAGTTTTGATGTTTCCTTACTTTTGTGAGCTGACATAAGAGAGAATCTTGGGATATTTCTCGGTCAACTCATTCCTTTGACACATAGAAGTTCAATTAGGTTTACTAACACCCTTCCCAAGGTAATAAACATAGTTACCCTAGGCACTAACACACCCTTAGCCTTGCTAGGAAGCTTTATAAAGTAGGTTGCTAGTTCCTAGACAATGTTAGCTTGGCAAATGGGCCAGTGAACTTGGTCAGTCCTTTAGTCATTGTGCTCTTCTCCTTTGAGTTGATTAGGAGGTCATTTTCATATATAACAGATGCCCCCTAAAGTGTGAGATCGGAGGCAACAACGATGGCTGAAATACTTTATATATAATTGTCCTTTTATTTGGAAAAAAGAGAGAGTGGATTAGAGCTTCGGGAATACGAGAAACCTAATAAAACACATATATAAAAAATCTAAAATCATGTCCTGAGGCGGGCATTCCCACTCTCAATAGCTATGTCAGAGTGATTTATCAACAAAGATATATGACGATCATGGCCACCAATAAGCATAATGAGGATCTTGTGTCATAATAAGATCATTCTGATGAGATGTCTCCAAATAACAATAAACACAACTTGGGAGAGGAAACAAGGTTGATTGATGTAAGCCTCTACCCAAGATCTTGATTTCCATTTCACTGTAACAACATAGTTTGATACATGTGAATAAAGGCGTTGAGTTCGAACATGTATGAAATCGCCTAATTACCAGTCAATAATGGAGACTATTAATAGATGCAAGGATGGCCACCGATAATGGTGATGGTCTCGAAGATGCACAATACAATATAGCGAGTGTGAATAATGTTGTTGTCATTGAACACTCGTAGAATCGTTTAACTAGGAGCCAATAATGAAAACCCCTGACCAAACACAAAGTAACCTGTCACTAATGTCTACAAGTTCCAAGGCATTGAAGTGTTTCTGGGTCTTCTTCCTAGATAGAGCATTGAAGTCGAGAGGAAGAGACCTATCGAAAGGTAGGAAATAATGTGTCCTACATTAGTCGACACGAAACGGGACAAGAATGATTGTTTTTGAAGAATCTTTGTGAGCATTGGGTCAAAACGATGAAGGGCATGATGGAAGAATATGCTTGATGGTTTGATGGAGGAAACATAAGATAAGGGTTTTCCTTTGAACAATAGAAGGCACGACACAACGGTTTTAACCATGCAACACTAAACTCATGAACACCAAAGAGTTTTAGGATATAGAGATGCAATAACATTGGGGTATATAGGCTAAGCTCAGAGGATGGTAAGGTTCATATTGAGAGGCCATCATAGGAAGGTTTATCTAAGGGAGCGCCATGCTTAAGGGAGTGACTATTGCCAAAAAACTCTTTTCAAAATACTGATACAAAGCAATTGTATTGTCTACTTTCCCTATCTGATTAATTTAGTGAGTCCAGACGGGTAAAATCATTGGTCTTTTCATGTTTTAAGAGTTTGAAAAGATCGTAAAGAGTGACTCGATTCCCAATCTGATTAGTTTAATGAGTCTAGACAGGAAAACTCATTGGTATTTTCATGTTTCAAGAGTCTAAAAAGATCATAAAGAGTGACTCCATTCATCATTTGTTTGATTTAATGAGTCGAGATGGGACAACTTGGTGGTCTTTTCATATTTCGAGAGTCTAAAAAGATCATAAAGAACGACTCCAGGGTGGTCCCTTTGTCATAGTTTTTAACCAGGTGTGACAAAGGTTTAATAGTATACCCAAAAAGGTTCCTTTTCCATAAGTTAATCTACTGAGTCCGGATAAAGGGATAAACCTATGCTCAATAGATGTTTACCTCATTTTGTTACGAGTACGAGGAGATGGACTAAACTCGATATTCATCGTGAATTTTTAATGAGTCATGTGACGAAAAACTCAATAGATCTTCATCAAATTTTAACGAGTCAAATGAAGAAAACTCGAGGTATATTTTTCAGTTTAGTGAGCGAGGAAAAAGAAGTAAAAGAACTGCTCATTCCTTCTTCGTAGATTTAACGAGCCCGAAGAAGGGAAAAACTCAGGGATTTTTCAATTTAAGAGAAAGAAAGAGTCCCAAAAAGAAAGTGGTCATATTGTAATTGTAGGAGTTTAAAGAGCCCGATGATGAAAACTCGGCGTTTTTTCGATTTAACGAGTGAGAAAAATTTCCTAAAAAGAGTGCTCGAAGCTTCTTCATAAGTTTTTAACAAGCATGAAGAAGTAACTCGGGGTTTTTTTGATTTTATGAGCGAGAAAAAGTCCCTAAAAAGAATTCTCATTCTATATTTTTTAGTTTAGTGAGCTAGAAAAAGAGAGAAAAAGAGTTGCTCAGATATTCTTCATAATATTTTCAACGATCCTGAAGCAGTAGCTGAGGGATTTTTCATTTCAAGAGTGAGAAAAAGGTCCCAAAAAAGATCATGCTCATATCTTCTTTGTAGTAGTTTAACAAGCCCAAAGAAGTAGAGTCGAGGTTTTTCGGATTAATGAGCAAGAAAAATACCATAAAAAGTATGCTCGATCCTCTTTGTGGTAGTTTAGCGAGCCCAAAGAAGGAGACTCAAAGATTTTTCGGATTAACGAGAAAGAAAAATACCATAAAAATAATGCTCGATCTGTCTTGTTCTCATGCTAGACAATAGAAGGTTCTATGCCATGCTTTTCCTCATAAGACCAAGGGAAAACATTGCGGGAGTCCTTAAAAGGGTAGGTGAAGCTTGCAATGTCCTTAGGATTATAGTTGGCTCCAACTTGTATGTTTTCCACGATGCCTGTCTTGACTGAAATATTGATGCCCAATGTCATGGAAATATTTCCCATGTTCTCATTTGAATCCAAAGTTTGGATAGTCGTATAAGGCAAGGGAACGATTTCAGGTGTGTCAAAAGACAAGATTTGAATGGGCATCGTGTTCAAATCAGATATCAAAACATGATGGTGAGATTCCTCCCAAGGTCTCTCTTCTAAACACATGATTTCTTGAATAGGTTCGTCTGAAGGTAGGACTTGATTAAGGATATAGTTATAAGGAGCATTTATGGGAGAGGATGCAGTACTGTTGGTCGTGACCAAAGTGACCAGAGACTTAGATGTAGATTGAATGGCTTGATAGGCCAATTCGGTTGGTGACAGTGACATTTATTCTCTGTAGAAGTTAATGTCTTAAGGGACCGGGAGGATCCAAGGATTAGTCGGTTCATGAGGAATAGATGATACCATAGAGACTGTTTAAGGAACCGCGTGGGGTGGGAGAGGAAATAAACTCATCAGGGAAGAACCCTTCAAAATACTGGTACTGATACTGACATAAGAGTTAGGTATGCCACCCACTAAAGGTATAGTGCTACTAGGTAATGGGGAGTAATCTGGTGTGCAGAAGGACAACTAGTCCACTGTGACAATTCTCCCATCCAATGGAAAGAGTATGAGGCAGAAGACCGAAGACACAATGGAATTCTTGGAATATGTCCAACTATGGCCCAAAGCCAGATTATAGTCAAGTTTATGATCTACGACTTCAATGTCCACCATTACCGTTTTCCTAGTCAGAGTGATGAGGTAGTCGACAAAGGTAACCTTTTGGGATGGATTTATGGCCATTAAATTCCTCAAGGGAATTTGACGGCAGAGAGAGGGTTGGAGAACCCAAATCCAGCCAACATGAAGCCGATATGACACAGGTTGAGGCACCTTCATCAATGACAGTTCTATGTACTCCTTGCCCTTTCGAAAATATTTTCACCTAAAATGCAAGTTGGTGTGAAAGGGGAGGTTTACATTTGTCCATGTCGAAAATTGCAAGCATGGAATCCTGAGAGTCAACCCCACCAGTTTCTGAAAGCAGAGCATTCCTTTGTGTTAGACAGGTTTGCAATACTTCAAGCACCGACATAGGTGACAGTGCTTGCGCCAAATATTCTACAATACTATAGTTATAGGCAGCACGTGCATAGGTATTATGCGTTGTGCAAAGAATTTCCCCTTTTGGGGGGTGAATCACAAGTTTAGTAACTGGCCTTTCGATATGAAGATCGTTAGCCAGTGGTGGGTTTTGACTTGAGGAAGCTTCCTCAACATTAGCGACTGGAGCTCCATAAGTTTTGGCTTTGGTTCGAAGATCTACCATTTCAAAGGTGTAAACGGTAGATGGTCCTTCACCAAATGAAGGATGATGCGAACCATCATTTCCCCATTGCGGGGGTTGGGGTTGGTTTGAAATAAGGTGTTGCTACTGCTGAGTTGGGAAAGGGTTGTTTAGGACTACAGGGGTCCTGCCAGTGTCCTTTTTAGCAATGAAATATGTGCATTCTTGGAGACGCGGACAACGATATGTCATATGGTATTTCGTACATATTTTGAAAGGGAATTTGGTGGGTTTGTCCTTTCCATTATAAAAGGGCGCAACAACCTTATGCTTTGGGTTGTATTGCTTGGTTGACTGCTCTTCAGAAGGAGCGACCTTTTTCTTATTCTTCTTGTTCTTACCATCAGGTTTTTGTGTAGACTGCAAAGATTTTATCGCGGGGGTAGGAAGAGAAGACAATTTGGTAGAGGGGTCAACTGACAATTGGGCAATGTGACCGCTAAGTTGTTTTACAGCAGCCCTGGAGGTGGTGCCGATAATACCATCGGCATGCGCGTTGGGTTGCTGAGTAGCGGGAGCATTAGAGTTTTGAGGGGCACTGGGAATAACGTCGTATAAAGTGCTAGATTGTGAATATATCAAATCCAAGTACTAGGCATGACAAATTGATTGGTCTTTAGTGATCGCACCACCTAAGGAAACATATTTAGCAATTTGGGGGAGAAGAGATTTGCAGAACCAATCCACTAATAGATAGTCTGGGAGGGGAGCTTTGAAGCCTCCACCTATGTCTCCATTCATAGATATGATCAAAGATGTGGGTGTCGGTGTCTTGACGTAATGAAGTGAGGAGTTTTGTCCCAGTTTCATAGTAGATGGGTAGCTGAAAGTGCTTTAAGAATTCCATCGCTAAAGCGCCAAAGGTATTGACTAATGCACGTGGTAACTCAATGTACCAGTTGGTTGCATTGTCAGTAAGGGTGCGGGGAAAGAGCCGTAACCGGATACTATCATCCACCGTGGAGTTAGAAATGCACCATAAATGATAGTTGGTGATGTGGGTACCCGAATCCTCCCCTTGAATCCTTCGAACTTCGAGATGTCCATCGAAATTTTGAGTGGGATTAGAGGCCAAAGTAAGTTATGATAGAAGGGGTCATTGGTGTGTTTGTACAAGTTGGGGATATCAAGCGTTGCCAAGAAATGTAGGGTGTTTGATGTGTTGAAATGTGGCAACAAGAAGATTCCAATTTAATTTTTCCTTGAATTAAATTGTGAATTAAAGTCGAATTTAGTCTTAACAACTACTTGGAAATAAGTAATTAAGTTATTTTGACTTAATTAATTGGAGAAATTTAAGTTAGAAGTCCTTTTGAAGTCATGCAACAATTATCCCTAAAATTAAGGAGATAAGGTTGAGTTATATTTGAGTTGTAATTAGTTAACTCGGTTTACTGAGTTAAGTCTAGTTAAATTAGTTCCAAATTGTTTGAGGAACTATTGGTGAGTTAACAGTAAGTTGATGCATGCATGCACTCAACTAGTGTACTCCAGTTAACTGAAGATTCCCTCATCATAAACTCATGCATGTCTATTCTGAGAAAGACCTAGTTGAGATTAAAGTCAAGGACAATGTACTATCAATTGCATGTGTTTTCTTATAAAGAAAACGCATGCATGCAGTCAAGGAATCATTCCTTGAGGATTGTGCAGTTCTAACAGTGTGTGAGATCAGGAGATCATCCGTTTGGTAAATGTGTTTTCCACTTGGTTGAAGGTGAATCATCCCAAAGGAACAACGCAAGGAAATAGGAGCTTAGGGGGCATAGAGGAAGGCTAGAGAGAAGCCTAGATTGCCTGTGAGCATCTGTGAGGATTGTACTGAGAGCTGGCTAGCTGTGAGAGCTAAGGCTTTGTATAATTCCTATGTATTTCCACCTTGTATGATAAAACAGATAGTGAGGTTTTTTTAGTTGAGGCTTTCCCCAAAGTATTTTCATGTGTATTGTGCATTGATTATTCTTCTTCTGGTTATATTGTTTAGCTAGATCTTTAAGCTTTCGCAAATTGATAGTAGAAGTAGGTTATAGTATTCTACTTTGATTTATATTGCATTATCGGGTTAACCTACAACAGATATTATACATGGTATCAGAGCTATTTGTAGAAATATTCTACATGGTATCGAAGCTGTGAATAGTATACTGAGAAGATAATTCGAAGTTTGAAGTTCGGGGTTGCAGGTGCAAATCAAATTCATATCATACTTCATGGTTGGCCAATGGCGTTCTATGGCTTGAGTCCCGAGTATGCCTTGGAAGGTAGCTCGAATTACATAGCATGGAAAGATAGAATGGAGGTTGTACTAGAAAACAATGGCTTGAAGGAATTCATTAATCAAGAAATCCCATAGCCAGCTTCAACTAATGCACAAGAGTTGGCTAAGTGGAAGAAGTGTGTGGCGAAGGCAAGATAGATCATCCTTGAGGGAGTTTGAGACGATATTGTCTTGAGTCTCCATGGGAAGGATACACCATTTTCAATGTGGAAAACATTGAAGGACCTTTACCAGAACAATAGCGACTAGAGGAAATTGGTGCTCAAGGATAAGCTTCGAAGAATCAAGATGAAGAAGGGTGATATTATTTCCACATATCTAGACAAGCTCACCACCTGCAGAGATGAGCTTGGCAGTGTGGGAATAACTACTGCTGATGATGATATGGTGAGCCTCGCTCTCCTTGGACTTCTAAAGAGTTGGAATAGCTACTAGGACTTTGTGAATGGAACGGAGAAACTGCTGGATTCAGAATGACTGTGGTTGGATCTTATGCAGGAGGAGATCAGGAGGAGCACATGAGATGGTTCTTCATCTAAGAATGATGATGAAGGAAATCTAGCCTTAGCAAGTAAGGAAAGGAAAGGGAAGGGGAAGGCTTCCCATTCCAAATCAAATTCTTCTCATGAAGGGAAGAAGGGTGACATGTCTAAAGTGAGATGCTTTAATTGCCACAAGATGGGACATTATGCGAATAATTGCCCATTGAAGAAGTCCAAGAAGGTATCCTTAGAAGGATTGGAAGGTGAGGCATTAGCCTCTCAGTTCGAAATGGACTTTACCCTCACCGTATGCATGGTGTCATCGATGATGGGTTGTGTCTGGTATATTGACAGTGGAGCCTCGTTCCACATGACCAGTGATAAAAATTTATTCATTACCTTGGAGGAGAAAGACCTCAAGATATGCATAGAGATGGGTGACGACGGAAGGCATAATGTTTCAGGAGTGGGCATGATTGCTTTTTAGAGGGAGCATGGAGCTTCTCTCACCTTGACAGATCTGAAGTGTGTGTCTGGACTGAAGAAGAACTTGGTATTGGTCACGATGTTGGAGGAAAAAGGCTACGATGTTGTCTTCAGTAAAGGGAAGGTGTTCCTAAGAAACATAGCCACGGGTCAAACCAAGAGGATAGGGATTCGGGTGAAGAATCTCTATAAACTAGAGGTAGATGATTGTGTAGCATTCAGTACAAAAGCAGAATTGGTGCAAAGCTAAGACATTGGCAAGCTATGGCGCAAGTGGTTGGGCCATTTGCATCATGGGGCTTTGAAGATAATGCAACAGATATCTACAGGATTCCCAAAGGTAAACTTGAGAAATTTGACACATGCAAAGGTTGTACGTTGGGAAAGTACACCAAGTCTTCCTTTCATGGTCGAGACAGTCGAGCAAAGGCTATCTTAGAGCGAGTTCATACTGATATGTGTGGACCATTCTCGATGGCATCCACAATGAAGTAAAGGTATTATGTGATTTTCATTGATGACTATTCTCGTTAATGTTGGATTTATTTCATGCAGAAGAAGGACTAAACCTTCACAAAGTTTTGTGAGTTCAAGGCTTTGGTCAAGAAAGAGTCAACGAAAAAGATCAAGGCCTTGAGAAGCAACAACGGTGGAGAATATGTCTCTCAAGAGTTTAAGGACTTTTGTGTAGCGGAAGGACTTAAACGAGAGTTGATGGCACCTCATAACCCACAACAGAATGGGGTGGCTAAGTGGAAGAACAAAACTATTGTAGGGGTAGCACAAGCAATGCTGCATGACCAAGGCCTACTGCTTCATTTGTGGGCTGAGGCATGCAACAAAATGGCCTATTTGCAGAATAGAAGCCCGCATCACATACTTGGGATGAAGACACAAGAGGAAGCTTTCTCTGGTAAGAGACTAGATGTGGGTCACTTCAAGATCTTTGGCTCATCAATATATTGCCATGTGACAAAGGATGCATGGAAGAAGCTTGAGTTGACAGCAGAATTGAGGATATTTGTGGGGTACACTGATACACCTCACAACTATCAAGTGTACTTGCCTACGAGTCAGAGGACAATGGTTCGCAGAGATCCCAAGTTTGATGAGCAGAAGCCCATGTGAGTTTCCCTTGAGAGGGAGCTCCAACTACAGGCTATGGAGGAACTGTTGGTTCCTAAGGAGGAGGAGCCTCAGACTGATGCGGAGCAGCCGCATGCAGAGATTTAGGGAGTGAAGAAATCCACTCAAGCAAAGTCTTCCAAAGATGGACGAAAGTGCATAAGAGAAGCTAACAAATTTTTGGAGGTTGCAAGAGAGAATGTGGGAGCACCATCTTCTCACCGCAGACTAAGGAGGTCACCTTAGAGGTACACTAGATACATGGCCCTTGCTAGGGAATGTGTTGAGACCAAGCCATATTCCTTTGAGGAAGCAGTGCAGCAGTCGATTTGGGTTGATGCTATGGTGGAGGAGTATGACTCCATAGTTCGTAACAGTGTTTGGGACGTGGTTCCGAGACCGGAGAACAAGTCAGTTGTGAGTTCCTATTGGCTTTACAAGGTAAAGCAAGGTTCTGATGTAGCGAGGAGGATCATGTTGTGGCAGTATATTTCGACAGAGGAGTAAGATGCTGATATTTTGATAAAGGCATTGTCAAAGTGTAAATTTGAGTTCCATAGAGATAGGATCGGGGTGGTAGATAATCCCTTTCTTGTTTAGAGGGAGTGTTGAAATGTGGCAACAAGAATATTCCAATTTAATTTGTCCTTGAATTAAATTGTGAATTAAAATCGAATTTAGTCTTAACAGCTACCTGGTAATAATTAATTAAGTTATTTTGAATTAATTAGTTGGAGAAATTCAATTTAGAAATCTTTCTGAAGTCATGCAACTGTTATCCCTAAAATTAAGGAGATATGGTTGAGTTATATTTGAGTTGTAATTAATTAACTCACTTTACTGAGTTAAGTCCAGTTAAATTAGTTCCAAACTGTTTGAGGAACTAATGGTGAGTTAACAGTTAGTTGATGCATGCATGCACTTAACTAGTGTACTCCAGTTAACTGAAGATTCCCTCATCAGAAACTCATGCATGTCTATTCTAAGAAAGACCCAAATGAGATTAAAGTCGAGGATATTGTACTATCAGTTGCATATGTTTTCTTATAAAGAAAACTCATGCATGCAGTCAAGGAATCATTCCTTGAGGATTGCGCAGCTCTAACAGTGTGTGAGATTAGGAGATCATCCACTTGGTAAATGAGTTTTCCACTTGGTTGAAGGTGAATCATCCTAGAGGTAAAGCACAAGGAAATAGGAGCTTGGAGGGCAGAGAGGAAGGCTAGAGAGAAGCCTAGATTGTTTGTGAGCATCTGTGAGGATTGTACTGAGAGATGACTAGCTGTGAGAGCTAAGGATTTGTATAATTACTATGTATTTCCACCTTGTATGATAATACAGATAGTGAGGTTTTTTTAGTTGAGGCTTTCCCCAAAATATTTTCATGTGTATTGTGCATTGATTATTCTTCTTCTGGTTATATTGTTCAGCTTGATCTTTAAGCTTCTGCAAATTGATAGTAGAAGTAGGTTATAGTATTCTTCTTTGATTTATATTGCATTATCGGGTTAACCTACAATAGATATTATACATGGTATCAAAGTTGGATTTGTAGAAATATTCTACATGGTATCGGAGCTGTGAATAATATACTGAGAAGAGAATTCGAAGTTTGAAGTTCGGGGTTGCAGGTGCAAATCGAATTCATATCATACTTCACGGTTGGCCAATGGTGTTTTATGTCTTGAGACTTGAGTATGCCTTGGAAGGTAGCTCAAATTACATAGCATGGAAAGATAGAATGGAGGCTGTATTAGAAGACAATGGCTTGAAGGAATTCATTGATCAAGAAATCCAAGAGCCAGCTTCAACGCACAAGAGTTGGCTGAGTGGAAGAAGTGTGTGGTGAAGGTGAGACAGATCATCCTTGAGGGAGTTCGAGACGATATTGTCTCGAGTCTCCATGGGAAGGATACACCATTTTCAATGTGGAAGACATTGAAGGACCTCTACCAGAACAATAGCGACTAGAGGAAATTGGCGCTTAAGGATAAGCTTCGAAGAATCAAGATGGAGAAGGGTGATACTATTTCCACATATCTGAACAATCTCACCACCTATAGAGATGAGCTTGCGAGTGTGGGAATAACTACTACCGATGATGATATGGTGAGCCTCACTCTCCTTGGCCTTCCAAGAGTTGGAATAGCCACCAGGACTCTGTGAATGGAAGGGAGAAACTGTAGGATTGGGAATGACTGTGGTTGGATCTTATACAGGAGGAGATCAGGAGGAGCACATGAGATGGTTCTTCATCAAAGAATGATGATGAAGGAAATATGGCCTTAGCAAGTAAGGCAAGGAAAGGGAAGGGGAAGGCTTCCCATTCCAAATTGAATTCTTCTCATGGAGGGAAGAAGGGTGACATGTCTAAAGTGAGATGCTTTAATTGTCACAATATGGGACATTATGCGAATAATTTCCCGTCGAAGAGGTCTAAGAAGGGATCCTCAGAAGGATGGGAAGGTCAAGCATTAGTCTCTCAGTTCAAAATGGACTTTACCCTCATCACATGCATGGTGTCATCAATGATGGGTTGTGTTTGGTATCTTGACAGTGGAGCCTCGTTCCACATGACTGGTGATAAAAATTTATTTAGTACCTTGCAGGAGAAAGACCTCAAGATGTGCATAGAGATGGGTGATGATGGAAGGTATAATGTATCAAGAGTGGGAACGATTGCTTTTCAGAGGCAGCATGGAGCTTCTCTCACCTCGATAGATCTGAAGTATGTGTCTTGACTGAAGAAGATCTTGATATCGGTCACGATGTTGGAGGACAAGGGCTACGATGTTGTCTTCAGTAAAGGAAAGGCGTTCCTAAGACACATAGCCACGGGTCAGACCAAGAGGATAGGGATTCGGGTGAAGAATCTCTATAAACTAGAGGTAGATGATTGTGCAACAGTGAGTACGAAAGAAGAATTGGTGCAAAGCTAAGACATTGGCGAGCTGTGGCACAGGCGGTTGGGCCATTTTCATTTGGGGCTTTGAAGATAATGCAACAGATATCTACAGGACTTCCCAAAGGTAAACTTGAGCAATTTGACACATGCAGAGGTTGTAACTTGGGAAAGTAAACCAAGTCTTCCTTTCATGATCGAGATAGTTGAGCAAAGGCTATTTTAGAACGAGTTCATACTGATGTGTGTGGACCATTCTTGACAACATCCACAACGAAGAAAAGGTATTATGTGATTTTCATTGATGACTATTCTCATAAATGCTGGATTTATTTCATGCAGAAGAAGGACCAAACCTTCACAAAGTTTTGTGAGTTCAAAGCTTTGGTCGAAAAAGAGTCAGGGAAGAAGATCAAGGCCTTTAGAAGTGACAACAGTGGAGAATATGTCTCTCAAGAGTTTAAGGACTTCTGTGCAGTGGAAGGAATTAAAAGAGAGTTGACGACACCTCATAACCCACAACAAAATGGGGTGGCTAAGTGGAAGAACATAACTATTATAGGGGAAGCACAAACAATGCTTCATGACCAAGGCCTACCACTTCATTTGTGGGTTGAGGCATGCAATAGAATGGTCTATTTGCAGAATAGAAGCCCGCATCACATATTTCGGATGAAGACAGAAGAGGAAGCTTTCTCTGGTAAGAGACTAGATGTGGGTCACTTCAGGATCTTTGGCTCATCGGTATATTGCCATGTGATAAAGGATGCATGGAAGAAGCTTGAACTGACAGCAGAGTTGGGGATATTTGTGGGGTACACTGACACACCTCACAACTATCGGGTGTACTTTCCTACCAGTTGGAGGACAGTGGTTCACAGAGATCCCATGTTTGATGAGCAAAAGGCCATGCGAGTTTCCCTTGAGAGGGAACTCCAGCTACAGGCTGTGGAGGAATTGTTGTTTCCTAAGGAGGAGGAGCCTTAGATTGATGTAGAGTAGCCACATGCAGAGATTCCAGGAGTGAAGACATCCACTCAAGCAGAGTCTTCCAGAGATTGATGAAAGCGCACAAGAGAAATTAACAGATTGTTGGCGGATGTGAGAGAAAATGTGGGAGCACCATCTTCTCAGCACAGACTGAGGAGATCACCTGAGAGGTACACTAGATACATGGCCTTTGCTGGGGAATGTTTTGAGACCTAGCCATCTCCCTTTGAGGAAGCAGTGTAGCCGCTGATTTGGGTTGATGCTATGGTGGAGGAGTATGACTCCATAGTTCGTAACAGTGTTTGGGACGTGGTTTCGAGACTGGAGAACAAGTCAGTTGTGAGTTCCTGTTGGCTTTACAAGGTAAAACAAGCTACTGATTTAGCGAGGAGGATCATGTTGCTGTAGTATATTTCAATAGAGGAGCAAGATGGTGACATTTTGACAAAATCATTATCAAAGTGTAAATTCACGTTCCATAGAGACAAGATCAGGGTGGCAGATAATCCCTTTCTTATTGAGAGGGAGTGTTGAAATGTGGCAACAAGAATATTCCAATATAATTTGTCCTTGAATTAAATTGTGAATTAAAATCGAATTTAGTCTTAACAGCTACTTGGAAATAATTAATTAAGTTATTTTGACTTAATTAGTTGGAAAAATAAAAGTTAGAAATCATTCTGAAGTCATGCAATAGTTATCCCTAAAATTAAGGAGATAAGGTTGAGTTATATTTGAGTTGTAATTAGCTAACTTAGTTTACTGAGTTAAGTCCGGTTAAATTAGTTCCAAACTCTTTGAGGAACTAATGGTGAGTTAACAGTTAGTTGATGCATGCATGCACTCAACTAGTGTACTCCAGTTAACTGAAGATTCCCTCATCAGATACTCATGCATGTCTATTCTAAGAAAGACCCAGTTGAGATTAAAGTCAAGGATAATGTAATATCAGTTTCATGTGTTTTATTATATTGAAAACTCATGCGTGTAGTCAAGGAGTCTTTCCTTGAGGATTGCGCAGTTCTGACAGTGTGTGAGATCAGGACATCATCCACTTGGTAAATGAGTTTTCCACTTGGTTGAAGGTGAATCATCCCAGAGGAACAACACAAGGAAATAGGAGCTTGTATGGCAGAGAGGAAGGCTGGAGAGAAGCCTAAATTGCCTGTGAGCATCTGTGAGGATTGTACTCAGAGTTGGCTAGCTATGAGAGCTAAGGCTTTTTATAATTCCTATGTATTTCCACCTTGTATGATAATATAGATAGTGGGGTTTTTTTAGCTGAGGCTTTCCTGAAAGTATTTTCATGCGTATTGTGCATTGATTCTTCTTCTTCTGGTTATATTTTTCAGCTCGATCTTTAAGCTTCTGCAAATTGATTGTAGAAGTAGGTTATAGTATTCTGCTTTGATTTATATTGCATTATCGGGTTAACCTACAACATATTTTCTACATGATGCCCCCGAATCAGACCAAGGTGATGCCATATGAATTTAGGATCCTTGTAGTCCTCCCATTGTGTTGTTCCCAATATTATACACAGGATATGTGGAATAGTAATTTCCTTGGGGTACAGTCGCGTATTCTGGTTTTCCATAGGGATTGTTAGACTAGGGGTTGTAAGTGCCCCTAATAAAAGGAATGCCCCCTTGAATCATTTGAGGTTGAGAGTGGGGTGCCCATATGGATTGAGTGGGAGCTTGTTGAGGGATCCTGCTCACCATGTAATTAACTATCGGTCCTTGAATGACATAAGGAGGGTTCATGTCAATCAATGACTATTCCTGTTGTCCTGTAAATGGAGGGGGAACTGTAACTTTCTCGGCCGGTATGTGCATATTGGGAACATTTCCCCCAGGTATCTGAACCTAGGGGTTAGAACCAAATAATGGATGCCAACCAAAGGGGTTGTTGAAAGGATGCTTGCTAACCATGCTATATGCAGCGTTATAAGGAGCACTATCTGTAGCACTTGTCAAAGGTCTGGGAGCTGACACAAAAGGGGTGGAAACCGGCATGTACTGGGTTCCACTTGCATTGGGTGTCATGATAGGGTTTGAACCTGGGAGAAGTGGGATAGGAGGGTTTTCCATCAGAGGTTTGGTAATGACTATCGACTAGGGAGGTGGCGGTGATCCGAAAGTGTCTACAAAAGCCCACGACCCATTAGTCGTTGATGTGATAGGTGGTGTAGGTCCAACATAAGACATAGGAGGTACAAATGCAACCAAAATCAAGAGTGTTCCAAACTAATTCGTGATTGGAGGATCGTATGGAGGAATGAAACCTTCAGTAAATAAATCTTACGGTAAGCTTGAATTGTGGGATGTCCAAACTGATTTAGTGTTAGATCTCAGAGATTGATTGCCTGAAGACGAGTAATCCAGTTCACTGGGGCTCGACGGATCCTCCACAATGAGTGGGGGAAGACCCAACAACCATCTAGATTGACGATGAGGTCCGAATGTAGCCGTGGTAACCAAAAAATTTTATCAATAAATTTTGTAGTGATATTTATTAAAGTCTCAGTGATAACAATATGGCACTTAAAATATAAAAAATACACTAAAGAAATCAATCAACAAGTAGAGGGTATTACCTTGTCTGCTAACTACCGTTTGTTGGAGATGAAACCCAGTATCACAATGGATAAAATAAAGAGCTAGCCAAATGCACAGTTACGATTACTCTTGAGCTTCGTCCGAACATCAGATTAAGGGGCCAAGTACTCTCGTGAAGACGAGCACCCTCCCAAAAACCGAAGAAAGAGTAGGTTCATCCCTAAAAGTATGGCCACTATGGTTACCTCAGATCACAGACACTACTGGGGGGGGACATAGTCACAGACAGTGCACTGTGTGGGTAGGATACTTGAGTCCCCGACTTAGCTCCGATATCCCCGAAGGGATCCCTAATACATAGAATAACCAAAGAAGATGTAAGCGAAGGTGGACTACCTTTGTTTACAGTCCGATGTTGTCTCTTATTTAGCTCTTCTTTTACTAGAGTGGTCCCGGATAGTATAAGTGCAGAAGGATTTCCCTCATTAATGACACTAGTTTCGGTGTATGATCTAGGGAAATTAACTCACAACTGTCTAACCCAAGATCCTAACCTAAACTAACGCGTGTTTACTCTAAAAAGAGTTGCTGATTTATTTTTTTAGGTAAATTTTAAATGTACTTCGCTAGAGTCTTTGGTATGGGTGATGACATATGAAGTTATATGGGACTTTGACTCAAATCATGCAAAAATAATGCTTGTAAATTTCACTTTCAATGAAGAAGTTTCTTCTACAAAGGGAGAGTAATTCATACATCAATATATATACCATGCATCTTGTTTAGTACAACACTAACACAACCGACATTACTAACAGTGCTCACTAACAACTTTTGAAACCAAATAATGCATATCTAACCAACTAAGCAGAAAACAATAAAATTTTTCTATTTTTTCTTTTATGAAAACAAAAAATTTAAGGAATAAAGCTATTTTATTTAAAAAAAAAATTCTTTAGTAGACAGATCAATCAAACAAGCACAATTGCAGATACCTGATCAGTCTACAAGCCGATTTCCCAACCCATAAGGTCACGGAGCAGTCTGTTTATCAAGAAATGGCTGGCTAATGCTCTATAATAGAGGGTACAAAGAGTTACTTGCAGCACTAACGAACTGTGTGTGAGGCCAAAATGCTTTCTAAAGCACTGTTTACACTAGTAGATAGTGTTAATGAGGAAAAAGGCTCAAAAAGAAGGTTGTGGGGATTAGATCTAGGGCTGAGCATTGAGAGAAGGGTGTTGTATAGTCCTAAATGGTCAGAAGGGGGATCAAGAAATATAGGAAGGCCTAGAAGAAAGAGAGATCTAGGAGCTTTGGGAGAAAATTGGGAAGTAAATGTAGTCCTCGGTGGAGTCGCCAATTCTGCTATAGGGATTAATGAATAGGTGTTTGGTGATGTAGAAAACCTCAAGGATATTCCCGAGATCCTTGGAAGGTAGTTAGATTAGCTGCAGTTGTCACAAATATTCACGCATATCCATGTTAAACAAATGAGAATCAAAGCAGGAAGAAGGACTTATTACCTCAAGTATCAGTGTGGTGTCGCTGGAGAGTGCAAAGCAGCAAGGTGGAAGACCCCTCAACTAACTCCAGATCAAAACCTACACAAATATAAGACAAGCGTAATATCACAACATATAACTTTGACAAACAATGCATTAACATATAAAGATATCTAATTACATGTATCTAAGCTACTCATAATAACGACATTGCATAAATATGTAAAAAAATTACACTACCAACATTGCGAAGTTGACAGCACAATTGCAATTCTATATTGATGCAGAAAAGATTGATTACAACCATCATTTTTATTAGCCTTCCCTTACTCCTCCAACTCCTCTCTCTCTCTCCATTCTTCACCTCTTGCTATGCCTTAGTCAAAGACTATGCTCGATAGTCAAATATGCAATCCTTTCAAATGTTTTGACCTTTTCCACAATGGCCCTAGCCTCTCATATATATTATGAGAGGATAAGCCTTGAGAAATCCTTCAGGAGTTCCATTAGGCAAAAGCATTGATGTTTCCATGCCTTTGTGCTCTTTCCTATTTGTAGACTCCATTAGGAATTAGTAATTCCTCCAAAGAGGTTGAGTTCTGATGTTTCCCTAATTTTGTGAGCTGACATAGGAGAGAATCTTGGGATATTTCTCGGTCAGCTCATTCCTTTGGCCCATATAATCTCAATTAGGTTTACTAACACCCTTCCCGAGGTAACAAACAGAGTTACCCTAGGCACTAATGCACCCTTAGCCTTGCTAGGAAGCTATATAAAGTAGGTTGCTAGTTCCTAGACAATGTTAGCTTGGAAAATGGGCATGTGAACTTGGTCAGTCATTTAGTCATCCTTCTCTTCTCCTCTGAGTTGATGAGGAGGTCATTTTCCTGTATAACAACCGTATTGTAGCTCGATTGTTTTCAGCTGTAGGTAGAAGTTGTCCAAGTGGTCTTCTGCCTTCATTGTGCTATCAGGGTCATACTTTGTGAGCATTCCCTCTAAATGCTTTAGCATCCTGTGCAAAGCACCTAGGAGAGCCAACGGTCCCTGAGTCATCCATTCCAAGTTTGGTCAGCCATGTCTTCTTCTTCTTCATCCTCCTCCTCTTCTTCAGAGTCTGACGATTCGACTTTGAGTTTGTTGGTTCGTCTCTACCTCCTTCACTGCCTTCCCCTCCACCTCCTGTACCAGAATCTGAGCCCAAGATCACGAGGGTGTCTCGTTCTCCCTGTTGGAAGACTGTAGGTTCCTCTCCATTCTCAATAACTTCTACCAGAACTTCGAGTGTGGCAAGAACTTCTTCTTCTACCGATGAAACAACAACTCATGTGGGAGTGGTCTTTGGCTTTCGTGATGCGTATGGAAGATCTTGTATTCCTGGGGTCAATCTGACTACTTTTTCAAACTGATGGGTGATCGGATGGACAGAGCAAAGTTCCTGATACGAAATTTTGTGCTCATGTCTGGGAGATGAGGAGTAAACAACTTCAGATTTGTGCATAGGTGAGAGGGAGCGTGAGTTACTTCCTTGACAAGATGATTGATGAGTGGGGGTGAGAGGAAATTCAGCCATAAACAACTGGTGGACCTCCTTCTAGTTCGAGAAATGTTAACGGTGCTGGAACTAACAACATTAAAGGGATCTCCCTGGTATGAAGTCCCAACTAGACCTCACACCATTTGGTGTAGGAGTCCCATTTGATATGATGGCCCAGTTTCTATTGTATTAAAGCTTTGCCTTAGCTCTTGCTTGTCAACACATGACAGTGGTCTGATTTGTCTTTGAACAATGAGGTTCGCATGCTTGGTGAGTGCTTAGTGTTACTTGTGTCAAGGTTCTTTCACCGCAGAGGGAGAGGGTGGAAGTGAGTCTCAATTCGAAAGGGAATAGTCCCAACTCTGTCAGAGATGCACAACACAGTAGGATGCACAGCTTCTAGTGGAGTAGTCCACACAGATGTGGCAGTCACAAACACATAGTGAATGGATAACATGTACAACACCCAGTGGAATAGTCCACACAAGTGTGACAGTCATTATAACAAGTTTATGAGAATTGTTCTATCAAGTGTCTAGTGGGATAGCCCACATGGGAAAGACAACATTAACAACTTATACTACAGATTTTCGTTAGCATATTTATTCAAACAACTGAAATAGTTCAGTTGTCTTAATACAGGTTAAAGCAACATGCATTACAAGTGTCCAAAGAATAGTCTTACAAAAAAATACAATACATTTGTGAAAACGTGATGGCCTGTTATCAGACTTCCGAATTAAGTGAAAGTTCCAAGACACATCGCTACACCATTACATCACTAACCTCGATAGCAGGGCATTGGAGCCACTGCTCGCTCCTAAAAGAAAATACTATAGACTCTCAAGGCTATGTGGGAGGAGCCAAGGTGAAAAGTCCTTTTCATGTAAAAATGAGGGGTATTTATAACCAAGGGTAAAACTAGCCCTTGTGACTATTCCACTTCCCTCATGACTGTTTGACTTACATGACTCTTTAACGCTACAGCACTCTTCATATTTACATGTGGGTCTCTTGGAATTCCATGTTACATTACATTGATTACAACAGTATGGCCCACAGTAGTGATGTGGCTGATATGACTCATGACAAGAATCGACATGACAAGGCTAGTATGTTCATGCTGCTGGTGGTGTGCATGTCGAACTGTAGTTTCGCTGAGTGATGGATGCTCTCTTGGAGTATCATAGCTTCAACTTTGCAATTCAAGGTATGCAGAGTCTTTGATGGTCTTGGTGTTTTCTTGGTGTTTCGCATGCATGTCTCTCCTTTGCTATACTTGGCATGCTCCATGTGTTCATCCGTTCACGAACAAGCCTCCTTGCATGCGCTCCTTGTTCATCCCGTTCGTCGTTGCGCCATATCTCATCCATGTAACTATTTCTACAAGCAGTCATGATGAGATGACATCAAATCCAGAAATCTCCTAGTCTACCATGATGCATTTTTTTCTTTTTCGTATGCAGGCGACTGGGAGAGAGGACAGGCTCTGAAACAACGCAAAGCACATTTCAAGTCGAGATGTGGGCTTCGGGCACTTTCCATGAAAATTTCACAGAGGTCATTGGGAGGCTAATATGGGCAATCTAGATCGACAGTGACTATCTGTGGGATCTCGCTTGGCTGGAGGGAAGATCTGCGCAATTTTCCCAAGGAGATAATGCAGGTAGCAGGGGGAGACTGGCAGTGAAAACTGTGCAATTTCTTCGAGGAGGTTGGTAGAGGGCAACGAGAAACTATTGGAAAAAATTGTGCAGAGTTGGGAGGCTGGCCTACAAGACATCCCCGTGCAGTTTTTGGGTTGAGCGAGATGTTGGGAAACTAAGAGACAACCCATGAAAGCTGCGTAGTTTTCAAGAGGAGCAATAGGCCAACCGACTGGGTGATTGGCTAAGAAAATTGCGCAATTTCTTAGGGCAGTGCAGTGACAGGCAGCGGGTGTTTTTTCGGCATGTCTGCATAGTTTCTCCAGTCAGTGGAAGTGGTTATGCTTGGTAGCTTTTGCACAATTTTTTGGAGGAGTGAGGCCCAAGATCACTACCAGATCAAACTCTCTGATTGACCAGTTGGAGGTTTAGTGGTTTTGCTTACGGGCAACGCAAATTGAGATGGCTTACTGAGAAAATTTTGTGTTGTTCTATGTGACAATCAGTCGGGTCGATTCTAGGATTGTGCAGTGCAGACTGCCTGGGAGGTAGCCTCAAGCTTTGCACAATTTTGGGCAGCAATACATCTTCACTGAGGGCTGAAACTGTGCAGTGCAGCTCAATAGAGGTCTAGTTGTTGGGGTTGGTTTTGTTGACATAGATTCAACAAAAATGACTAAGTGTGTGAACGAGTGACTTCATACATGCATGACCTTGCAAACACACACTCAACATGACTTGACGACAAGACACCTCGAACAATCAAGACAACATGCACTCAGTGTGACTAACCGACGGTGTGAGTGACAAGCACAACACTTGTGATGGGTTGTTGAACAACCATGATGACACTTGTGAGACATTGAATAGAAATCCATGTGTGAGTGCGACGAATGTTTATATAGCGAATATAACTTGTACACATGAAGATGGATTTTGTGTATAGCCAGAACATGGCTGCAAGCATGGCATTGCGACCAACATGCTAAAAGATGTCCAATGAACGACCAAGTGAGGAGGGTGTAAAGACTCAACACGAGTGCACGGGATGAGCCCAAGTGTTTGCAAATATCAAGTTAAAACCCAAGGAAGGCTCTGAAATTGGATGTGGGCCAAAATTTTGTAGGGTGTTGTAGCCGCTACAATAGGACATTGCAAACGTGGAAGAACATGTACAAAAATTGAGATGATTTGTTCAAAATAGACATATAGAGCAAGAAACCAAGGAATGGATTCCTAATATAGGGAATTCCACTAGATCCAAAACTACCTCTTACATCCAATTGTAAATCTCTATTAGCACATAAAAACCTTAATGGGAAGGGTCATCACTAACAGGATACATACACAACAAGAGTTGATCATATTCATGGCATAACTACTTGAGAAAATTGACAAGCTCAACAGAAAAGTCACACTTCTTTCCAAGAACTTGACAAACCTAAACATTTCATCCTCTGATAATGACAACGAGCCATATTCTCTAGTCCAAGAGGACACTCCTACAAGATGAAGCTCAATAGAGGCAGTAATTTACAACAAAATTTTTACTTTGATGTTATTAGTATGTTTATGAATATATACTTTTAATCTATATGTTAATAATAACTTCTATTTATCAAACTATTAGACAGAGAACAATATTAACAGTTTAAAATTTTTGAATCTATGTTACTGGTCTAGTTTCCCAAGTGGAAAACTAGTAGTTAGTATTATCTTTGTATATCAATTATTTTGAAAGTAATATGAATGGCTTGATCTTTAAAAAAAATAGTATGCATATAAATTGAAGGTTTAGGATTAAAGGAGTATAGAAATGTAAGAATTTATTTAAAAAGTTAGTAAAGTGTGGAATATGTTTTCTATTTTGAATAATTGAAGAATAATGTCTAAAAACTCTAAATAAATAAATTTTAGAAAATCTATGCACTTTTAAGAAGAGTGACCAACAACATTCAAGTTCTATATAATTTTTAACACCATAAGCCTTGCATTGAACAATCTTTGTCTATCCATATCTTCATCTAAACACTTAATATAGAAGCATATATAAGCCTGTTTGTAGTTTAAATAAAATTAGGAAGCCTATATGATTTTAACAAACACATGGCACTTTTTGTATTAGAATAACACATTTCATAAGCCTGTTTGTAGTTTAAATAAAATTAGGAAGCCTATATGATTTTAACAAACACATGGCACTTTTTGTATTAGAATAACACATTTCATAACCCCTCTTTATCCATATTTCCAACCCAAGCACTCAATATATAAGTGTAAAGGAACCAATTTATGGTTTCTAATCCCACAATCACCAACAACATTTACTTTTTATTAAAAATCAATTTGTTATGCATGACTGTCAGTTTTTATCAAAAACATTACTTTATGCATTATTTTTTAATTTTACTAAAACATTACTTCATAGTTTTAGCATCTTGTAAAATCATTAATCGCATATTAACTCGTAATGTAAAAGTGCGTTTGAGATGAGTCAAACCACTAGTCACAATATTATTGTTATAATTGTTGGATTCACAATTATACTAAGAGGTGAATTAGTATAATAAAATTTTAATCAACTAATTCATTCAAACACAATAAAGCATTAATCACATGAGAGAACTGAACATAGGATATACATGGAAACCTATTCGAGAGAAAACCAAAAAAAATATTTTAATTGATAGATCTATGTAGGCAACAACCTATTGTTACAATCTTTATAGACACTCACCTATAGTTGACACCAATCCCCTTAGATTTGCAAGCACCAACATGTGAGAGACACCAATCCCCTCAAATTTGCAAGCACCAACTTGTAAGAGATATTAATCCCCTCAGGTTTGTAATCCAATCTATTTTATAGCAATTACTTTGAGTCACCTCTTTTCTCTCCTAACCAACATGCCTGTTCACACACTAAAACAACTCAAATCCCCCTTTTTAATCACATTTTCAAACTAGATATTTAAAGGCGATCTTATTAAATATACTCATTTAGACTCCTCAATGTTTGATCTTCTTCTTTTTCTCTTTACTTTTAGAAGTTATCTGTTCAATCTTGGTTAACTAGCATATCTCTTAGAAACTACACAATTATTCTCTTTTCTCTCTTGACAAACACATTTCTCACTCACTGCACACACCATTCATGCACAGTTCATACAATGTTATTTTCTTTAATAGCACAATTCATATATATAATGGCGCCATCTTTAATTTTCTTTTGTTTCTCTGATTTTTTCTTTTTTATCTAAGCGCTTTATTTCACATGTATTGTGGCCTTTTCACATTTTTCTCCCTTCCATCCAACCTCTTGAAATGTAGGAACTTGATCCCTTTACCTCTTCGCAAGAATACTTTGTGACCATGTCCTCTGCATAGAATTGTGATAGATGGAATCTTTACCATTCATACTAGATATCTAAGACCCAATATTTTCCATTTTCAAGCGTGATCTAGGTGGATATTGGTGGCCACCTACCTATTCTTCCTAGACCTCCATTTGGTTTCATTAGTTTCCTTGATTATAGTAGAATTTACTATTTTTAGTAGTTTTCTGGTTCGTGAACTTCTGGAGCTGTTTTGACCCCCTAAACGATGATTTTTTGAGGTCTGCAACAAGCCAAAAGCCATAGGAAAATCCTGTAGTACTTGGAGATATATTTCCAACGAGGTATCATATGTGCCAAACATAGATCATATGACCATGTTATGACCCCGGGAAATTGGATTCCAACTAACCCCAATGGGGCCCACAAACCCTTTGTGTTCCATCTCCTGAGGTTAGAGTTTTGGTTCTTTAGGGCTTTCCCTTGTTGTTGAATCATAAAAAGGCCCTTGAGCCTCATTGTAATATAGTTTAGAGCCATGTATCTGCCACATCTCTTCTCAGTGATAACTATCATCGGCTAAGCTAGTTTATTTCAATTCTATATGTAAGCATATTTCAGTTCTTTGATATTAATGAAATGAAGTTTTATTTTTGCTGCATCTCGATGTTTATGTTTGTATCTATATTCTGTTGCATTTCTGTAACACCCTCCTCCCACATTTACCCAAGTTAACCAGTTCGTTGGGGTAAACATGTGACGAGAAGCTACTATGATGTGATTCAAACCCCTGTGTACAATTAAAGAAATGGAACCGACAAAAACAAACCAACTTGACCTTCCACACATGCTACAAAACCTTCAGGAGCCAACCAACCCTTCCAAGTGACCAACCCTTGAGAAAACTTGACATTTCAATGATCTGGACCCTTAATCACTCCCATGAAAATCCATGCATGTGACTGAGGCCTTCTAGACACTCCCACAGTGAGGGCATGTTAGTGACTATGGACTTTTTCAACTAGTTCTAAGCCAGTGACCCCGAATTTTGTGCCACGTTTTCAGGGCCAGGACTCAGGCCACTACCCAAAAATTCATGAAACTTTCAGAAGTAAGAAATGACATTGAAACAAAGGTACAAATGCAAACATTGGATCAATTACTTGACTGTACCCTTATTAGCCATGATAGACATTTCGTCAAAGTCATCACAAATATGCATTCTATAGGTCATAACAATAAATTTGAGCATAGGGGTCTCATACTTATATGAGATTCATAAAGAGGCATTGTTTCCTTGTCACAATAGCTGCATGATCATATATTAGGTCATATATACATTATACTTTCAACCACTAATCAAAACATGATGGAAACCATACATCTAGTTTGTCATAAAACATACTCATAACCAACATATAACTAACATAAATAAAAAGGATATAATAGCCATAAAATCCACATATAAGCCACTACATTTACAAATGGAATACCAAGGAGAAATAAATCTTATTAATGAATGCAAAAACTAACCAGGTAATGGACTTCCAAGAACCACCCGACCATAGATTGGTTGAATCAAATATTTCCTTCAATCAATGGAAGAGTGCCATATTCCAAGAATAAATGTGGGACTCAAAACCAAACCAAACCAGGTTTCCTTAGGCTTTACCACAATCCCCACTAGATCACGAGGTCCCAAACAAGCATGGATGCCACCAGATTTCTCCACCTACACTGTGAGGAAATTTCTTGTCTCCTAGTCTCTAGGCTTTATCGTATATCCCACCATACAATGGTTGACGATTCCTAGGCATAATAAAGACTCCACCCTCCAGGACTTACCGTATATACCCCGATTCACCAGTCAATAATTCCTAGGCCTGATCGGGGGAACAATCCTCTAGGATTTACCATATATCCCACCATTAACTGGTTCAGGATTCCTAGGCCCACCAAGGCATACAAATTTTGTCTTTACCGCAATCCCATTTCGGTCCACGGATTCCTAGGCCTTGTGTTCTTCATTTCAGAGACCACCTCACTTAGTTTCAAAACCATCTGGCAATCTAGATCAACTAAATATAAGAGAACCCATCACACCATGGCTATTTGAAAATGGAAAGGTAAGGCTCAATAACATTGTTACACCTGGAAAAACCCATGCTCATGATAAAAAGAGAACCAAATACACACATGCATGTACCATGCATGCCAAACCTAGCAAGGAAATCACACATGCAAATAGATACCTGTAAATAATCTCGTTGTAGCTGCTAGGTGCTTCTCCTCCTTGCTTGATATTTTCCATCTTGGTCCTTCCCTTGCTTTCTTGATCCAATGCTAGAGTGCTCCACAAAAACTCTGTGTCCAAGAGTGAGAGAGAGAGAGAGAGAGAATAGAGAGAGAGCTCCAAAACTGAACGGACAAAAGGTACCAACTGATCCTCATAAGACTTTTTATTAATGAGGCCTATATATTCTTCAAGTTTCCATTATTTTCCTTCATTTTCCTCCTCACATGTAACTTTCGACCTTTCACCTTCCTTTTCTCCTAATTTCCATTATTTTCATAAATAAAATTTCAATTAATGCCTCATGCCTTTCCAAAGCATTTTCCTTTGCCTTTTCTAATTTCCTTAGACATAATAAACCAAATGAACACCCACACTAGGATGTTTTTCCCAACATTTAGCTTGGAATATGTTTCCCATGACCTTGGTTATTATTTTGCCTTTATTAACTTTGTTACATGGAATTTTTGACCAGGGTTATTACAACACCCTCCCCTTTGGGGGAACACTGTCCTCGGTGTTCAATGACACCTAGAGCCAACAAGACTGTTGAAAGCAAAATATACTGTCCATGGAGCTTTATAAATTAGCTTGATGCAGTGTTTACAATGATCAACGTGCTGAGAAACAAACCAACATGAAAAACATAACAACATGAAAATCATGACGACATGACACCCATACCTCTTATTGGAGCTTTATAACACAACTCATGGTAGTGTTTACATCCATATACATATGTACTTATACCAAAACATTACACCAAAACATATACCAAAAAAAATCGCTCAAGCAACAAATAGAGAAGGATACATAGCCCGCATTTGATCCACCATCTCCCATGCAGCTTCATCAGGCCCAAAGTGCTTCTAGTGCACTTTAACCTGCTCGATTGCGCGTTTGCAAAGAATGAGAATCTTTCTCTTCAATATACAATGTGGTTCTGACTGGAATTCCCCATTTGGCTCCACCTATAATATCGACTAGTCAATCACATGATCAATGAATTTAACATAATTCTTAAGCAATGACACATGGAAAACATCATGAAATTTCACTGTTAGAGGCAGTGCAAGTCGATAGGCTATTAGTCCAATCCTTTCAAGAATATTAAAAGGTCCACAAAACTGATGTGCCAGCTTGGCACATGATCCAATCCTCAAGCATCCCTTCTTGGGCTTGATGTGAAAGTACACCTGTTCCCCAACCTAAAACTCCTTAAACAACCTATTCTGATCTACATAAATTTTATGTCTGTCTTGTGCTTCCTTTATATTCTTCTTTATTACCTACATTTCCTATTCCATCTCTGCCAACATATCTGATCCAATCAACACCCTATTAATTGGATCACTCCAATTGATGGGAGTATTACAACTCTACCCATATATTGCTTCAAATAGACTCATCCTTAGTGACTCTTGATACCCATTGTTATAAGCAAACTCAACCAATGAATGTACTCCTCCCATTTCCTCTGCTGATGCATCACATACATCCTCAACATGTCCTCCAATATCCTATTGACCCTCTTTGTCTGCCCATTTTTCTACTGGTGATAGTTTTTGCTGAAGGCCTACTCTATCCCCAAACCTGCAAACAACTCCTTCAAAAACTTGGAAGTGAACTTAACATCCCTATCTGACACAATATTTCTTGGAACACCATGCAATCTTACTACATCTCTGATGAATACCTGTGCCACATCACTAGCTGAATAAGTAGATTTCACTATAATGAAGTGTGCTACCTTTGTCAACATGTCCACCACAACCATGATGGAATCATGTTGTATAGATGTGTCAAACAAACTTGTGATGAAATCCATGGAAATGACCTCCCACTTCCACTTTGGAATCAAAGTCAGCTGTAGTAGTCCACCTAGATGCTGACACTCTGCCTTCACCTGTTGACAGTCCAAACATCTAGCCACAAACTCTGCCACTTCCTTCTCTAGATTCGGCCAATGATAAAACTTCTTCACTGTTGTCAATGTCTTCTAGTATCCTAGGTGACAAGAATACAATTTTTCATTACAGTCTCACAAGATATTCTTCTTGATCTCACTATCACTCGACACATATATCATGTCCTTAAATCTGACCAAACCATATGTGGCAAGACGATAGTCCACATCTTGACCACCTGTACCCTATTGTAACCTATGAATAAGATCCATGTACCTACCATCCTAATGTCCTACTTGTAAGATCTGATCTTGTAAATTTGTCCCATAAGAGGTCATAGCTGCTATATGATTTACCTATAGTCTCTTGCTAAGAGCATCTGCAACCCGATTCTCCTTACCTTTGCTGTACCTGATCTCAAAGTCGAACTCACTGATCATGGCCAACCATATGGCTTGCTTGGCATTCAGATTCGGTTGGTCAATTAGATACCTCAATCCACTGTGATCACTTATCAAGATGAATGACCTACCAAGAAGATAGTGCCTCCACATATTCAAAGCATGGATGATTGTTGCCAACTCGAGATCATGTGTCAAATAATTCTATTCATGCTCATTCAATTTTTGTGACTCATAGCATACTACTTGTCCTTCCTACATAAGGACTCCACCAAATCCTCTCTTTGAAGAATTTGTTCACATCATAAACTCTTTTTCTGGAACTACAATCTTTAACACTAGATAATTTGCTAACAACTACTTCAGATGTTCAAAAATCGCTGCACATTCCTTTGTTCATTCAAATTTCTTACCTTTCCTCTGCAGTGACGTAATAGGACATGCAATGTGAGATAAGTTCCTAATGAACCTCCTATATTAACCTGCTAGCCCCATGAATTACCTCATCCACATTTCTAGGAGATTCCTACTCCATGATAGCCCCCATCTTCTCTAGACCCACCGTTATGCCTTCCTCGGAAACAACATGTCCCAAATAATGTACCTATGTCTGAAAGAAATTTCATTTACTGAGCTTAGAATACAACTGATGCTCTCTCAGCAATCTCAACACTGCTTCTAAGTCCTCTACATGTTCTTCCTCATTTTTAGAATACATCAAGATGTCATCAATGAATACAGTAACAAACTTGTCTAGATACAGATGCAATGCACTATTCATCACGCACATAAATGTAGTTGGAGCATTAGTCAAACAAAATGGAACTACAACAAACTCATAATTCCCGTACCTAGTCTGGAAAGTTGTTTGGTATATGTCCTCTTCCTTGATGTGTACCGAATGGTATCCTGATCTCATATCAATATTTGAGAACATTGTTGCTCCCTTCAACTGAACAAACAAGTCATCAATCCTCAACAAGATATACCTATTCTTGATGGTCACCTTTTTCAACTTCCTATAATCAATGCATATCCTAAGAGTAACGTCCTTCTTCTTCACTAACAACATCAGTGCATCCCAAGGCGGTACACTTGGCCTAATGTATCCCTTGTCAAGAATTTCCTTCAATTGTAACTTCAACTCTACTAACTCTGGTGTTCTCATTTTGTACGGTGCCTTTGATGTTGGTGTTGTACCTGGTACCAACTTAATAGAGAATTCCACTTCCCTATGAGGAAAAAAATATAAAATATCTACTGGAAACACATCCTAAAACAATTGGAAGAGCGGGTACCTGCTCAATACCTCTGCATCCTCAACATGCTTACCTTTATCACTAGAAATATGCACAAAAAATAACACACACCCTTTTCTGCGACTGCACTTTGCCTACATAACTATCACCATTCTAATTGATGTTTCCTTCTTCTTACCTTGCAAGATCCTCTGTTCTCCATTTTCATCCAAACACTCAATAGCCTTGTCATAAAAATACACCTCGTTCCTATGAAGATACAACCATTCCATATCGAAAAGCATATTATATGATCCTAATGAAAATACATTCAAATGTGATGAGGTAGGCATACCATTCAACTCGAATGCACAAACTCTTACCCAGTGATACACTCTCTTCTTTGTACCTGTATCCAACTGCAATAACAAAGATTCTACACGCACTTATTTATTCAAACCACACTTATCCACTAGGTTAGGACTAACAAAACTATAATTAGATCTAGGGTCAATCAAAATGGGAAAAAATTGATCACAAAGCTTACCATCCATTTTGATAATAGTTTCCTAGTGATCTACCTACTTGTTATCCAGCGCTGCATAAATCTGTGTAATTCTCTCCCCAACATACCCAACTATCTGTACTTCCTGTGCACCATAAATCTGAGGCCTGCCACCCTAATTCTATGGAAAATCCTTCTTAAGATGCTGGACCTTACCACATGTCCATCATTGAAACCATCATGTAACATCACCTTTATTCTACTACCCTCCATGTTGTGACCCATTAAACTTCTTATGAGGTGCAACATTTTCTTTCTCACCTCCATCTTGAGGTCTTGTTCTTTTCAGCTGCCATTTACCTTTAGCTTTGTCTTTCCCTTTCCAACCTTGCTAATATTTTGTCTTTCTCTTTGAATTCTCATAGCAATGCTTAAATTTGGCAATAAAATTCCTCAAGCGTCTAAGGCTCATCATACTCAATCCACTATCTAAATTCTAATGGAAATCCACTGACAAATATATGAAATTTTTCCTTCTCATCCTTAATATACAATACATACCTCAATAACTCTAGGAACTTAGTCGTATATCATCTATCATCGACCCTATATTTAGCTCATATAATTCCTTGGTTTTGTTGTCGTAGTATCGCTTTGATAAATACTTCTTCTTGAAAAGTCTCTTGAATTCATGCCAACTCAACTCTTTTGTTCTAATTTCTTTTACCCACTTCACATCTTACCACCAAATGTCTGCTTTCCCTTTGAGGTTGAAGATAGCTATTATGGCCTTCATGTTCTCTATGTAATCATGCAACTCAAAGAATTTCTTCATCCCAAGTAGTCGTGCTTCTGCATCCTCTAGTTTCTTCAAATATCCATCAAAGGTAGGTGTCTTTGCTTTCTTGAAGTCATTTGGAAAATATCCTCTATCACTCTTCCTGTAAGGATGATAATAATGATGATCATAGTGTTGACCATAACTAGAACTATAATAGAACATGTTTCCATCACCTCTCCTATTTGGAGTATCCAAGATCTTGGCATCTTTGATTGTGTCATCTCTATCCGACCTATGCCAACCATGAGATCTACTGCCATATGCCCCATTAGTTACCTCCTACCCATGGTTGATCCTAAGTGGTCCCTATCTCTGCAATTCTGACAAACTTTGAAGGATTACTGCATTGAATTTTTCTTGTTTCTCTTGTGCCTAAATGAACGTATCATTATCTGCATTGCAACTCCTTATTTATGCCTTCAAGCTTCTAAATGTGTCTACTAAGTCAGAATAATTCACAACACCACGCTACTCATATGACCCATAGGGAGAATCTAGTGAACTGTAGTCTACCATCTTACTAGTCATCTTTGATCTCTTTTTTGCAGGTACACCATGTCAGCTAAAACCAAAACATAACATAATCAACATACCTCAATATAGTTCAGGAGAGGATATCTCATCTGTAAGATCAACCAGATTAGCACGATTCATGTATAATCATAATCACATCAGCATATAACATCAGTTTAACCAGTATCCAATTATTAATTCTTGATCATACCAACCACATACCATGACCTCATGCATACAACTACAACCATATCAATGTATGCATAATAATATATAAGCACTGACATGCATAACCAACATACACTCATGACAACCACATCCAACAATACACCATCCACTTTCACATGGTGACACCACTTCAACCATGGCCACCACCATGCATACACAATAAGTACATAGAGAACAAGCATAAAGAACACATATATGCAACTGACATTATTGCATGGCCAACACACCGCCCATCTAGTCCAAGGGGCGAACTATGCTATGATACCACTCTGTAAAACCCTCCTCCCATATTTATCCAAGTTAACCAGTTCGTCGGGGTAAACATGAGTGTGATTCAAACTCCCATGTATATTTAATCAAGTGGAACCGACAAAACCAAATCAATCTGACCTTACACACATGCTACAAAACCTTCAAGAGACAACCAACCCTTCCAGGTGACTAACCCTTGAGAAAACTTGAAATTTCACTAATATGGACCCCCAATTGCTCCCATTACAAGCCATGCATGTGACTGAGGCCTTCCAGATGCTCCCATAGTGAGGGCATGGTAGTGACTATGTACCTTTTCAGCTAATTCTAAGTCAGCGACCCCGGATTTTGTGCCACTTTTTCAAGGCCAAGACTTAGGCCAGTGCCGAAAAATTCATGAAACTTTTAGAAGTTATAAATGACATTGGAACAAAGGTACAAATGAAAACACTTGATCAATTACTTGACTAGACCCCTACTATCCATGACACGAATTTCGTCAAACACGTCACAAATATGCATTCTACAGGTCATAAAATTAGATTTGAGCACAGGGGTCTCATACTTATCTCAGATTCATAAAGAAGCATTATTGCCTTATCACAATAGCTATATTATCATCGATTAGGTCATATATACATTATAATTTCAACCACTAATCAAAACATGATGGGAGCCATACATCAAGTCTATCATAAAACATACTCATAATCAACATATAACCAACATAAATAACAAGGATATAACAACCATAATGAAGTGGAATTGACAAAACCAAATCAATCTGACCTTACACACATGCTACAAAACCTTCAAGAGACAACCAACCCTTCCAGGTGACTAACCCTTGAGAAAACTTGACATTTCACTAATCTGGACCCCCAATGGCTCCCATTACAAGCCATGCATGCGACTGAGGCCTTCCAGATGCTCCCATAGCGAGGGCATGGCAGTGACTATGTACCTTTTCAGCTAATTTTGAGTCAGCGACCCTATATTTTTTTCCACTTATTCAGGGCCAGGACTCAGGCTAGTGCCCAAAACTTCATGAAACTTTCAGAAGTTATAAATTACATTGGAGCAAAGGTACAAATGAAAACACTTGATCAATTACTTGACTAGACCCCTACTATCAATGACAAGAATTTCGTCAAACATGTCACAAATATGCATTCTATAGGTCATAAAAATAGATTTAAGCACAGGGGTCTCATACTTATCTTAGATTCATAAAGAAGCATTATTGCCTTATCATAGTAGCTATATTATCATCTATTAGGTCATATATACATTATAGTTTCAACCACACAAGATGGAAGCCATACATCAAGTCTGTCATAAAACATACTCATAACCAACATATAACCAACATAAATAACAAGGATATAACAACCATAAAATCAACATATAAGACAATACATTTACACATGAAATACCAAGGATAAAGAGCTCTTATTAATGAATGCAAAAGCCAACTAGGTAAGGGACTTCCATAAACCACTCGATGATAGATTAGTTGAACCAAATATTTCTTTAAGCCAATCACCCCCATGCCATATTCAAAACATGAATGTGGGACTCAAAACCAAGCCAAACTAGGTTTCCTCAGGCTTTACCAAAATCCCCACTAGATTAGTAGGCCCTAAACAAGCATGGATTCCACTGAATTTCTAGACCTACACCATGAGGAATTTTCCTATCTCCTGGTCTCTAGGATTTACCGTATATCTCACCATACAACAGTCAAGGATTCCTAGCCATAATCAAGACTCCACCATCCAGGCTTTACCGTATATCCCGCCATTCACCAGTCAAATATTCCTAGGCCTGATCAAGGGCACAAACCTCTAGGATTTACCATATATCCCACCATTCACTGGTTGAGGATTCTAAGGCCCACTGAGGCACACAAAATCTAGCTTTACCGCAATCCCAATACAATCCAGGGATTCTTAGGCCTTGTGTTCTTTCTTTTAGAGACCACCTCACTCAGTTTAAAAACCATCGGAAATCCATCTCAACCAAATAAAAGAGAACCCATCACACCATGGCTATCCAGAAACGACAACGCAAGGTTGAAGAACGTTGTCACACTTGGAAAAACCCATGCCAATGACAACAAGAGAACCAAATACACACATGCATGTACCATGCATGCAAACACTAGCAAATAAATCACACATGAAAATCGATACCTACAAATAATCCCATTGTAGTTTTTATATGATGCTCTTCCTTACTTGATCTTTGCCTTCTTGGTCCTTCCTTTGCTTTCTTGATCCAATACTAAAGTGCTCCAAGAAAACTCTAAGTATCCAAGAGTGTGAGACAGAGAGAATAGAGAGAGAGCTCCAAAATTGAACTGACAAAAAGTACCAATTGATCCTCAGAAGCCCTTTCATTAATGAGCCCTCTATTTTCTTCAATTTTCCATTATTTTCCTTCATTTTCCTCCTCACATGCAACCTATGACATTTTACCTTCCTTTTCTCCTAATTTCCATTATTTTTATAATTAAAATGCCAATTAATGCCTCAGACATTTCCAAAGCCTTTTCCTTTCCGAATTTCCTTAGCCCTAATAAACCAAATGAACACCCACTCTCAGATGTTTTGCCCAATATTCAGTTTGGAATATGTGTCACATGACCTTGGTTTTTCCTTTATTAACTTTGTTACATGGAATTTTTTACCAGGGCTATTACAGTTCCTGTATAAGTCTGGATCATTGGTGGTCTAATCTTTCTATGTTTTTCTTTGCATGTCCCTAGTGAGGTCATGGTATAAGGAGTTAGGGCTCAAACTAGTTGAACCTTTGCAAGACCAGCCTCGCAAAGCTCGACGACCTCCCTTGGAGGAAGAAAATAAAGATGAGGTAGTAAGAGATCCTTTCAAAATATTAGTCGAAAAAGCCCTCAATCAAGAGAGGAATGAGATGATGGATAACTTTACCCAGATCCTTTAGCGGCTACCCACAAGCAATGCATCTTCATCAAGTAGCCATTCTAGAGGCGATACTCCCTTTAAGGTAAAAGTCAACTTTGAAATTCCCATATTTGAAGACCAGATAGATGTAAGCATCGTAGATAGGTGGTTAAATGTGCTCAAAGGATATTTTTCGATTCATGACTTTTCCAATCAAGAAAATATTACTTTTGCACTCCTCAAATCCACCCACCATGTTAAGGAGTGGTGGGAAACCTATTGCAAATAGAAGTACAAGAGTGAATGCTGACTGTTTTCAGTCACACCCATTTGGAATTATTTTTGACACGCCATTAAGGAACAATATTACCCTATTAGGAGATATGAGGATAAATACATAAAGTGGACCATGCTACGACTGGGAAGGGACCAAGACATTCCAAAGTTCACAAATATTTTTCATACCCTTCGTAAGTCGGGTATCAAGGATTCTCAACGTTATTTGGTACTCAAGTACCATGGATGTCTACACAAGTACTCTAGGATGAGTTGGAGTTCCCGGACAAATCCTCTCTTAGCATCACCTATCAATATACTGTCAAGATCAAGTAGAAATTTAAACAAAAGAAATGAGACTTTGGATATGAAAATATGAAGCAAGGGAAAGGCACCCCAAACCATAGAACAAAGGAGAAAGCCAAGGCTGACCTAAGACAACTCGCCGAAGCCGCAAGAAAATAACAACACCAAGAATATAAATAAGGACATAGGGAAATGGTGTGAGTTACATAAGAGCCCCACTCACAATGCAAGTGAGTGTTGAACCAAGCAGTCACTGGTGGCCAAGATGAAAGCTTCCAAATCATATGCATGTTCTGACTCTGAGTCAAAACCTAACAAGGGGAATGAAAGAGGGAATTCAATTATTTATGTGGAGCCCAACACCACCATTGCACCACCAAGATCCAAAATATTGAGCCCGAAGATCCAGAGGAGGGGGAGTGACTCTTCCATCTATATATGTGGTTGAAGGGTTGTCTACTGCAGGTCATTGTCGATAGTAGAAACCAAGAGAACCTCATTTCAGTAGAGGTCATGGTCTAGTTGGGCCTATCAACAACACCACACCTACAATTTTACATTGTTAGGTGGCTTGACCAAGGACGAGATCTTCACGTCAACCAGTAGTGCTTCCTTAACTACAAGATCAAGCCCTTCATAGATGAGGTATTGCGTGATGTTTCTCCTCTTGAAGTGTGTGATGTATTATTAGGCCAACCTTACTTATGGAAGCATCATGTTGTGTATGACTCTAGGCCTCACACTGTTATTATTTCTCTAGCCAATAAGTTATACAGGGTACCGGAGGTAGCATCCCCTACCGTGGTCTCTTTGAGCTCTGCGAAGCAATGTAGTGATATCATTTCCGAGATTGAGAAATTTATCTTCCTTATAATTCACGCCCAGTGAAAGAATAAGATTGTGGTCACATCCATGTCCTCTAGATAGGGCTCCTCTACACGAAAATAGTAGATGGACAAGGTCGTGGAGGAGTACAGGGACCTCTTCACCTCATCCATAGGTGTACCCCTACACTGTGAGGTCACACATTCCATCGATATGACCAGGGGCACGCTGCTACCCAATGGGTGGATCTATTGGTGCTTTATTATGGAGGTTGATGAAATGAAGAGGCAGATTCAAGAGATATTTCAGAAGGGAACATCAGGCCAATTTCATCACCCTATGGGAGCTCGATCGTGTTGCTACAAAAGAAGGATAGGACATGGAGACTCTGTATTGACTATTAGGTGCTGAATAATATCACTGTTCAGAATAGGTATCCAATCCAATGGATTGATGACCTTCTGGACCAGCTCAATGGGGTCAAATATTTCACCAAGATTGACTTAAATTCTAGCTATCACCAAGTACCAATCGAACCCTCTGATGTGTGGAAGACTCCCTTCAAATCCAAGGAGGGCCTTTTCGAATGGTTGGTCATGATTTTTAAATTAACGAATGCCCCCAAAACCTTCATGAGGTTGATGGATCACATCTTGTGGCCCTTCACTAAGTCATTCGTGGTAGTGTATATGGACGACATTCTGATCTTTAGCCAGAGTTGGGAAGAGCACCTCCACCATATTCAGCAGGTCCAAACAGTGTGACAACACAAATTGTGTGCCAATTTTGAGAAATGCACTTTTGCTATGACCTAAGTTCAATATCTGAGTACATCATTGATGAGTGGGGTGTGCATGTGGACCCATCCAAGATATAAGTCATTCAGGATTGGCCAACTCCAACCACTCTAATAGAGATCCACATCTTTCTGGGTCTTTCCAATTTCTACCTCAGGTTCGTGTTTGGTTCTCCCATATCACTTGACCTTTTATTCAAGTCGCCAAGGGTGGAGCAAAAGAAAAGTTATTTTGGTCTGAATCCCAATAGATGACATTTTCTAAGTTGAAGAATCGCCTCTACTCTGCATGAGTGCTCACATTACCACACCTTCAACAACCATTTTAGTTTGAGACAAATGCCTTCGACTATGATATTGGTGCAGTTCTTACTTAGCATGGGCATCCAATGGCATATCACAGTGAGACACTTTTGGAAAGTATCCCACCTATGAAAAAGAGATGTATTCCATTGTGTAGGCCTGCCAACAATGGAAGCATTAAATTATGGGGAAGGAAACGATCATCCACACAAACCACTGGTCCCTATAGTTCATACAGACATAAGAAAATTTGTAGATTGGTCGCCATGAGAAATGTTCCACATACCTGCAACATTTCCATTTGAACATTAAGTAGAAGAAGGGAAGCACCAATAATTTTGAACACTACCTCATCCCATCGTTGGTCATTACATTTACCATGTCAACTCTTATGGACATGAGACTTTGGGGTGGCCACATATTTATAAGAGTGATCTAGAATTTGGAAACACATATCGGATGCTCCTGGAAGGAAAGCAAGTTCCTGATTTTCACCTCCATGATTCATTGTTATGCTAATTGGGACACTTATGTGTTCCTTCAAGCAAGCGTGCCAAAATGATTTGGGAGGTGCACTACAATTGAGTCGCTAGGCATTTCAGAGTTAATAAAATAGTGGTAGTATTGCAAAAGTGTTTTATTAGTTGAACCTTCGATAGGATGTTGGGAAGTACATCAGATCCTGCACTTCCTACGCCATTTCCAAATCGACCATCAAGAAGTAAGGCCTATATACTCCCATGCCTACTCCTAGTCGGCCTTGGGAATCCATCTCCATGGATTACATGTCGGGCCTTCCTTCTACTAAGCATGGAAATGACTGCATTTTCGAGGTCGTTGATGGCTTCTCTAAGATGGCCACTCTGGCGATCTGCAAGAAGAGTATCATAGTAGAAGCCACTACTAAGCTCTTCTTTGAACACGTGTGGGTACACTTTAGGATCCCATAGTCCATTATCTTATATCATGAAAGTAGGTTCCTAAGTACATTTTGGTCAAGCCTCTGGTCGATGCTAGATGCCAAGCTCACTAAGTCCATGACTTTCCACCCCCAAACTGATGGCCAAACATAGGTCTTCAATAGGATCATCATGCACATTTTGCGCATGTACAAATCAAAGCATCCATGCACATGGGATGAAATTCTCCCCTATGTACAACACAATTACAACAGATCTCTCCATGGCTCAACTAGCCACAACTCCTTTCAGGTGGGATTGGGATTCCATCCATTATGTCCCATTGATATGGCCATACCATTTGCAGCTACTTAGGCATATTTGGCTCATGTCAAGGTGGAAGAAGACAAGGCTAATAAGTTCATTGAGCACATTCAACACATTTGCAAATAGGCCCATGACATATTGGATAGAGGCTTTGTTAAGTACAAGCAGTGTCATGATCAACATCGAGTGCCACACAAGTTCCAAGTTGGCGACAAAGTTTGGTTACATCTACAGAAGGAGCACCTCACTGGGCCCCATCACAAAATTCTCCAACTTTGATATGGGTTGTGCACCATCACCAATGTGCCTCCGAGTTTAAAATTCCATTATTCCTTTCCCTAATCCCAGTATTCAATGTGGACCAACTGCGACCATACTTTCCTCCGTTGTTTGACACATCTGATGTTGCTGAGCAGCTGACACCAACAGAGCCCAAGCCCATTTGCATCGAACATGCCACAATTGATAGGATCATGGACACATGGATTAAGAAAACTCTCCAGTAGAGGACCCAGCTCTATCGAGTATTCAAAGTAGGCCAATTCCTTCACGAGGGAAAGTGGTTCATTAGGGACCAGGTTCAACAAAAATTTCCTCACCTCATGAAGGTTTTGCATGCAATGGCAACCATTTCTTCCTTGGGGGGAGGAATAATCTACGTGGATATTAGTGGACATCCACCTATTCCACCTATACCTCTAGTTGGTTTCATATGTTTCATTGATTATAACAACATTTATTATTTTAAGTAGTTTTCCAGGTCTCGAACTTTCGAAGTTGTTTTGACTCCCTAAACGACATTTTTTTGAGGTCCAAATTAGGCCCATATCCATAAGCAAGAGCCTATGACAAATCCTGTAGTACTCGGAGAGATATTTCTAGCAAGATATTGTATGCGCCAAACAAAGATCATATGTTCAAGTTATGACTCCAGGAAGTTGGCTGCCCAACTAACCCTAATGGGGAAAATCTAGGTGTTCCATCTCCCAGGTTTAGGGTTTTGGCTGTTTATGGTTTTCCCTTGTTGTACAACAATAAAAAGTTCCTTGAGCCTCATTGTAACACAGTTCAGAGATATGCAGCTGCCACATCTCTTCTCAAAGATAAGATACCATCCCCTGAGCTAGTTTATTTCTATTATGTATGTAAGCAAATTTCAGTTCTTTGATATTAATGAAATGAAGTTTTATTTCTACTGCATCTCAGTGTTTACTTTTGTATATGATTCTATTGCATTCCTATATAATTCTGGATCAAAGCATTAGTTCTTAGAGCCCAAGCGCTTAACCATGAGGGCTAGTTATGTGTCGTGATTAACTCATCACTCTAATGAATCCAGAGTCTGGGTTGTTCATTAAAGTCTCCCTTTCAACACATGAAATACACGAATACCTGAATACCCTTTGAACCCTTTAGCTATGGGTTCTAGATCATTAGCACCATTGACCATGTGTTGTCACCTCAAACTTAATACACCACTCCAGTATTATTGAATTGCAAATGTCCTAGCACCAATATGATATAGGAACCTAGTAGACAGATCCACAACTAACAAAATTTTCCAAATTTCTTGCAATTGATGATATTTTCCTCATTATACTAGAACATGCCATACCAGAGTGTTCTATCTTATCATCCATTCTAATCCTAGTGGACAAATTGTCTTCTGATGGACTTTACCATCCAACCAATACTCGATGGCTCTTTCCTTGACATATCAAACCACTACATACTAGAGATATCTTAGCTTTTCATTCATTTTGATACCACAATACCTTATTATAGTGCCCACAAGGGCTAATCCCTTGGCTCTTTGTGACCAAGTCCCACAACCATGCCATTTTAGCCCAAAAACATATACACATTAAAACCTCGTTGAGCCCTATATTGACATGAGTCTCGAGAGCTCTAGGTCTGCCACATCAATCCATTATAGATAAATCATTATCCTCCACGTGACACTTTTTCCATGTCATATCTCTACTAGGTCACCCCAGATATTAGACTTTCGTTATGCTACATGCCTGGTGTCTGGTACCCTAGTGCCTTGCTATGGGGGGTCACCATTGGTGTAATGTCATATTCCATAACACCATGGTGTCATGTGTCATGATCTATTGTTGCCACATATCATCCAAAAACTATCCAATTGGTTAATTAAAAACTCCAAAATTGAGTGTGGTGTCACGTCCTTAGGCTACCACATTAGGAATCCTGCTAGCCATCATCCACGTCACTACCACTTGTCTACTGACTAGGCTCCAACCATGGATTTTCTAGTTGAGACAAAAGTTTGAAATTTGGTTCATTTGGTTAAGTGTTTAAACTTTTGAGCCATTAGACATCTGTATGCCTAGATATAAAAGTGAACAACATTGTGTTCAGTGCTTGGTACCCTATTATGTGGCCCTAAAGGCTCTTATCCCTTAGGCATTATACTTTATCACTTCATGACTAGGCATTGTGACCAGGTTCGTACTTTGTTGAATATTGAGAAATTCCTTCATTTTTAGCTTTACAACATAGCTTGGATTTGATAAGCTATATTTTTTCCTTTCCTTGGCAGAATGTCAAGGGAGGGGGTGGGGTGTGGAGGAGGGTGTCAAAGGTGGCTTCCAAAAAGAAACTATGGGCCTCTTGACACACCTATATTGTTGCCACATGTCTTGGAGGTTTATCATCATGGAAACATACCATACTCCTCAATCAGTTAAGTGACAGGCATGTTGGGACCCCCCAAAATAAACAAGAGACATTGATATCTCTTTGTGCCATTAATGAGGACTCCCCTTGAACTTGACATTAATGAAAACTCAATGTTCAACAATCCCCCCCTTTGTCACTGATGCCAACCCTTAACATTTAGGCACCACTACCAATTTATGATCTTGCAAATCTACAATCTTTCAATGACCAATCTGCATGCAATTTATCCCCTTTTGACATCAATGGAAGAGGGCAATGTCTACAACTTCTATGGAATTCCCCTATCTAGTTGAGAGGTTTCATGATTCTAACCCCCCTGTATAATTGCAAAAAATTATCCACTTATGCTTTGACTCCCTGTATTACATCAATGGCCTACACCTCTTCATGTTGCACGTCTACTCATCTACATCTATGATTCTCACCTCCCCCTGAACTAATGCTTATTTTTTATGATCAACCTCCCCCAGTTTTATAATATGACATAAGAAAGGAAAAACTCCCCTCCTACGCTACTGACGCACCCAACTATTTATACTCACATATACTTATGTATATCATGATATTAATTATGTATATCTTGGAAGATTTCCATTTCATCATTCATCTCCTACAACTTACTAAAATTTTCATATTCTTGATGTGGCATGGAGATCTACCATATCTCATACTTACAAGGCTAATGAGATGGGAGAGATATCACTCCCAACCTCTGTCTTGGATATTAAAATGGCTCTCTGGGAAGAGGTTTGGTAAATACATCTGCAATTTGTTCTTTCATAGAAATATATTCTATCTTAACAATTTGATCAAGTACTTGTTCTATAAGGAAATGATATTCGATAGAAATATGCTTTATCTTGGAATGCATAACATGATTCTTAAATATATTAATTTCACTTGTATGACACATAATTGGAATAGGGTGATCATATTCTACCTTGATGTATTTTAGAGTTTATTTTATCCATGAGATATGAATGCAACATGTTACTGCAAGGAAATATACTCTACTTCAATTGTAGACAAAGAGATGGAGGTATGTTTCTTACTCATGCATGATACTAAACAATTTCCCAAGAATAGTGCTTCTCCACTTGTTATTTTCTTATCATTAACACTATATACCCAATATACATCTGTGTATGCTATTAGAATGAAATATTTTCTTCTTCAGCGTGATAAGCCAAAACCTAGTTTTGTTTACAAAAAAAATAATATTCATTTTTTATTTCCTACATATGATTTTCCTTTGGGTTTAACTAAAATCTTCTCGCTAGGCCTACTACTTGCATGATGTTTAGTATTGAAGCTGTGAGATACAGTGTGCTACCAATGGTAGACTATTACATGGGCTAATTTACCTCTAGAGATTCATTATCCTTGCTAAGTTTACAACTTGTTACCATGGTTGTACTAACAAGTTTACATTTCTCCATGCCAAATTTCCTCAAAATTTATTTGAGATATTTAGTTTGAGAAATAAAAATCCCTTTCTTTGTTTATTGAACCTATAATCCAAGGAATAAAAATAGTTCCAAAAGTATGGACATTTCAAATTCTTTTTTCATATTAGTTGCAAATTGTTGGGCCATTTGATCAACATCACTTCCAAAAACGATATCATCCACATATACAACTATAATCAATAAATTATCACTATCAATTTTAATGTATAGGTTATTATTTATTGTACCCCTCTTGAATCCTTGTTTTTGTACATATCCATCAAGAATTGAATATTGGGCCTTTGGAGCTTACTTTAACCCATATAGAGCTCTCTTTAGTTTGCATACCTAATTTTTATACTCTGACACCTGAAATCCCCCTTGCAGTTCAATATACACCTCTTCTTCTAAGTCACCATTCAGGAATGTTGACTTAACATCCATTTGATATACTTTAAATTTTCTAAAGCAAGGAAATGCTAAAAAAATTCTAATTGCTTAAAGTCTAGCTATAGGGGCAACAATGTCTTTGAAATCAATACCTTCTACTTGTGCATAGCATTTGTAGACTAGTCCAGCTTTGTTCCTCACTACTTATCCATCCTCATTTAATTTTTTTTGAGACCCACTTAGTGCCAATTCCATTTTTTCCTTTTGGTCTTGGCACAAGTTCCCAAGTTTCATTTTTCTTTATCTAATTTATTTCTTCTTCCATAGCATTAACCCAATTCTTATTTTCACTAGCTTGGGAAAAACATGTGGGTTCTATTTTGCACAATAATGCTAGATTTGACTATTTAGGTGTGTTGATCAATATTCTTCTATTCTAAACTCCTAATTATTAATTACCAATGATTTGATTCTTAGAGTGAAATTTTTGTACACAACTGAATGGGGTTTTGTGTTGTTTAGGTGCCCTCTCCTCTTCTTCTTCATCTTGCACTTATTGTTCTTCCTTTTCTAGATTTATTCTTGCTATCTCATTTGATTCTTCAGTACTTTATTTATTTCATGTTTGTGGAAATGCTCCATCTACTATTACATCAATGCTTTTCACTATCTTACATAGTCTTTCGTTGTAGCAATGGTTTCCTTTTCTCTTGGATGAGTAAGCTAGGAAGATTCCTTCATTTTCTATGGAGTCAAACATTCTCAGTTCGTGTTCATTTCTTTTGATATAGCACTTGCTGCCAAAGTCTTTTAGATGCTTGATTGAGGTAGGTCTAACTTTCCATAGTTTGTAAGGATTCTTATCACTATTTATTATTAGTTGAGCTCTATTTAATATGTAAATTGTTCTTTGAACTGCTTCTCCCCAACAAGTGTTTGGAGCCTTTGCTTCATCTAGAATAGCCCTTGCCATTTCTTGAATTGTTTTATTATTTATTTCAAGAACCCCATTTTTTTGAGGAGCCCTTGCTATTCAAAATTGTCTTCTAATTCCATGTTGTTCATAGAATTTATCGAATTTATCTGAGGTAAACTCCTCCTCTATCATATCTCAAGCAGTTGATATTTAGATCCATTTCATTTTCAACTTGAGCTTTGAATATTTTGAGCTTGCTTAAATATTTTGACTTTTGTTTGAGCAAGATGACCCATGTTTCCCTTGTATAATCATCAATAAAAAAAATAAAATTTATTTTACCTCTTAAATTTTAGGTTCTTGTAGGTACATAAACATTTGTATAAACTAGCTCCAATGGCTGGTTAATGAATATTTTTTTCCCCTAAAATGAACCCTTGTATACTTTCCATACTAACATGGCTTGCAAATAAATAACCTAGCTTTGATATTTTAGGCATGCCTTTTACTGCTTATGTTTTGTTGACTTTTACCAAGTTGTTAAAGCTAATAGGCCGCATTATTTTATGTCATAACTAGCTTTCATCTACTTTTCCCATGCAAACACTTTTATCTAACCCCATCAAGAACTTACAAATTGCTAGGGATTCTAATTGTTTTTGGTATTAATGTCCCATTTTCAACTTTCCTTATCTAACATCCCTTAGAATGAAATGTGACATCATATCTTTGGTCACGCATTTGACTAACAATCAACATATTATGTTTTAGACCATCAACATATAGGACACTTTGATCTTTAGACTTTCCATTATTAAAGCTAACATTCCCCTTAACCATTATTCTTGTAAGTGCATTATTTCCAAAGGGACACTTCCTCCTTTGTCTTCCTTTAAAGAGAGAAATTTACTCTTATCCCCTGTCATATGATTTGAGCACCCACTTTCAATATACTGATGCCCTTCTTGGTTTTAAGCATATAATGCAAATCTACATTCTTGACATTTTTCTTGCTTCTTTCTCCACCTCTTCATGTTTTATTATTTATGGATTTTCCTTGGAAAATGTTGTCTAGGAGGATTTATCAACTTGCTTCTTTAATCACTTGTCTTGTGTCCAAAATTATTGCATTTGTAGATTTCAATGTGATTCAACAGAGTTTCAAAAGAGTTGTATCCTTTGACATGACTTTCATATGATATGTTTGATATGTTGCTTACATAGAGATTCATGGGAGTATGATAATATCCTCTTCTTCTACTTCCAACAAATTTATTTCCTTTGCAATTCATTTTCTTATGACCAAAATTGTTACAAGCAAAACAATAACTATAAAATAATTTTTTATACTTGGATATGTACGGTCTTCATGGATGAATGGTTTTGTTGAATCCTTTTTGTCTGTCTTATTGATTCTTTAATCTACTTTTAGTGTAACAACTGAGGGTTAAAAGTTCATGTAATAAAGTTAATAAATGAAAAATAAGACCAAGGTCATGGGACACTTATTCCAAGTTGAATGTTGGGAAATATATCCTAGTGGGAATCACTTGTTGTGCTTATGGCTAAGGTGAAATTGGATTCAAAGGAAATGACAAAGGCTTTGAAAAGGAAAAGAGGCATTAATTTGCATATTATTTATGAAAATAAAGGAAATTAGGAGAAAATGGAGGTGAAAGGTGAAATGTTGCACGTGAGGAGGAAATTGAAAGAAAGTAATGGAAAAATGAAGAAATTAGAGACATCAATAATAAAAATACATCAGAGTATCAGTTGGTAGCCTTTGGTCAGTTCATTTTTGGAGTTAGTATTAGAAGCACCAAGAGGATAAGGAAATCAAGAAAGAAAAGGAAGGACAAGGAAAGCAAAGGAAAACAAGAATAAAGGAAGGAAAGGTTAGATTAGGCAACTTCAGTAGGAATATTTGTAGGCAAGAGATTGCATGTATGGTTTTTTAGATGGTTTTGGCATGCATGGAATATGCATGTGTGTATTTTGGTTTCCTTTTTTCGGTGGCGTGGATTTTTCTGGGTTTTTAACAATTGTTTTAGCCTTGCCTTTCCATTTACAAATAGCCGTGGTGTGATGGGATTGTTTCTCAGTTGAGCTTTGGATTGCCGAAAGCTTTTGGATCTGAGCGAGATGTCTCAGGAAAATCCCAAGGGTTGGGGGTGGAGATGGTTTTCTCTGGGAAGCCCTCAATAGGTGGCTAGAGACAGGAAAATTCCTCAAGGGGTGATCAAGGAATTTTGAGGCATCCAAGCTTGGTTTGGTTTTGTGATCTCGGAGCTGGTTTAGGTGAGATCACGATATGGTGAGGGTGAAGGTGGTTTAACCTCTGGATTCCCTTGGTTGTTTATCGATTGTTTTATCCCATGAGATCCCACATTCACACTCATAATATGTCACTAGGGTGACTGGCTAAAAGAAAGACTTGGTTTAGCCCAATCTATGGTCAAGTGGTACGTTGAAGTCCCTGACTTGGTTGGATTTTGCATATGGTTAATAAGAACTAAGTTCCTCTTGTTTTTATGATTAAATGTAACTTTTATTATGTGGTTTTAATGGTTATTCTCTTATTATTATTTATCTGGTTGTATGTTGGTTATAAGCATGGTTAATTGACAGATCTAAGTATGACTCTTAACAAATTTATATTAATAAATGTTTGGATAATGTATGGAAGACCTAATTGGTGTTATGATGACTATTTTGAGAAGGCGTTTTCCCTTCTTGTTTATCCTAAGATAGGTTTTCAGATCATTATGTTCATATTTGCATTCATGACCTATAGGCTGCATGTTCACCATGTGTTTGACGGAATTCTAGTCCCATTTAGGAGGGTTTAGGTCAAGTCTTGGTTCAATTTTTGGTTCATAATTTTTCTTTCTATGGCATTTATAATTTTCTAGAAGTTTCACTAATATTTGGGTAGAGGCCCAAGTCCTCGCCATGAAAAAGTGGCTCAGAATTCGGGGCCAGTGGCATAGAAATGACTAGAAAAGTCTATAATCGCATGGAGGCAAGCTTATCAGTGTGTTTGGAGGGCTACAGTCACTTGCATGCCTTGGCAAGGGAGCGGATGGGGCTCTAGGTTAGTGAGAAAGAGAGTTATCTCAGGGGTTGGACACCTGGAGGGGTTAGGTTTCTCCTGGAGGTGCTATAGCACCCGAGGGAAGTTATTAAGGTTTTAATTTGTCGACTCTATTTACTTAAGGTCATATAGGAGGTTGAGTCTTATCATAGTGACCCTCAACTCATGGTTACCCCGTGAAAACTATTGAAAGTGGGTAAATATGGGAGCAAGCAGTTACAAGGTGGTATCAAAGTGGGTTATGATCTCTTTGGGTAAAGTCTGATATTGTCATGTATGGGGTCATGGTATATAATTGGTCTGGTCATGCATGATGTTGTTATATTGATGCGATTATGATTATATATGTATCATGCTAATGTGGATTGATATTATAGATGAGATAAGCCTCCCTTGAACATCATTGAGGTATGGTTTTGATTTTGGTATCTATTTGGTTTACCTGACATGGTTCACTTGTGAGAAGAAGAAAATAAAATACGGCGAGAAAAATGGTAGATTAAAGTTCCCGTGACTCTCCCTACAGATTAGTTGTGTAGCAAGGAGGAGACAATTATCCTGGTATAGCCGATATATTGAGGAGTTTGAGGGCAAAGATCAAAAGTTGCAAAACAGACAATGAAAGGTTGGTTGAGGCTTAAGAAAGACTTGCAAGAGCTCAAGAGAAGCAGGTAGAGGACAATGTAGAGATTCTTTAGAGCTTGTTAGAATTGCAGAGACATGGATAATTGAGGATTAGTCAATGTTAGGTCCCTATAATACTAGTGTAACCCCCTTATTGTTATTTTTTTGCCCATGCAACCCCCATATTATTATTGTTGTTCCCCATAGAATCTGACTATTATTATTTTTGTGCCCTTACATTATTATTGTTATGTAGGCCCTGATTATATTGTGACCCCTTAGGCTCCTATATATACAAAGGCAGCCTTGTAATTTGTATCATCCAAGAATTATTCATTTATGTAATGTAAATGAGGTTTCCCCCTTGAAGAGGATACTTTTTTAATTTTTTTATCTATCTATTTGTCAGATGGTTGCATAACATTTGGTATCGGAGCTTTGGATTCTAGGGTTTCACTGCTTCAAACAAGCCATGATGGAATTTTCACTATAATTGTTTTTTCTATGAACTTCAGAAGCATAAATTGAAATTATGTGGATATGAAATCTTGGTGAACTTCATGCCAACATTTCAAATCTTGTTTCATTATATTTGTTGAGATATGGTTCGAAGAAGTTAGGGTTATTTCATGCTCCAGAATTCAGTCTCAAACAAGCGACCTAGGGAAAATCGTCATAACTTTCATTTCAGGAATCAAATTTGAATTCTATAAAAAATGGCTAAAATCACATAGAATTTAGTTTCTTATGTAGCAATTTTAGGGATGAATGTTGAAACATTGACACGTGGCATCCCATACAACTTTGCTTTACTGAAACAATCCATAATCAGGTCATCGTGGGAGATATAGCATAGCTAAATATTGAAGAATCCAATATTGGTCTCACTTGTGACAAGGGAAAGAAGACTTATAGGGCTATCACAGGACCAAATTTCAAACTTTGGAAATTCGAAATTACAGAGATACAATAATTACAATATTAAACTCCAAAAAAGCAAGAAAAATGTGTGTATTTTTTAAATTTTGTCATAATTGTTGTTTGAAAAATTAGTTTGAAGTGATTCAAAGGGCATATTAAAGCATAGATATAAGTATTTGGTTGTAAAATACCTCCAAAAAAAATAATTCTACACCCATTAATCCCTCATAAAGATCTACTATGACACATGAAGAGCAACAATTGTAGCATGATATATCAAAATTACGAGACCAAGTGCAACAAATTTCGCTCTCACAAAGAAAAACCAACAATGACATGGATGGTTTGAAAGAAAACATGGAAGGTTTGACAAAGTTGCTGAAAGAAAGGCTTCCGAGTGGTGGAAAGGTAATCCATGAAAATCATAATGAGGACAAAAGGAATATGAATTATGATTTAAGAGACTCCATTGTGGGGTTTAAGAACCACCACATTCCAAAGATAGATATCAAGAAGTTTTATGGCAAGGATCTGATAACATGGATACTACAAATGGAGTAATATTTTGATTTACAGGATGTGCAACCCTCACGAAAGGTAAGTATCACATCTTTATATTTAGAACCCAATCAATTTGTATGATATATATGGATTTATTCTCGTAAACCACTTGTCACCTAACAAATTTGTACGGAGGAAATGATAGCACATTATCAAGATACAAAGAGAATCACCTTCTTTAGCCAATTGATAAATCTCAAACAAAAGGATTCAATGATAGAGCACATTGAAGACTTCCAAAAATTGAATATTAAAGTAACTGATATTCTTGAGGAGCATAGGATTGATGTCTTCATAGGGAATTTAAAAGATAACATCCAACATGAGGTTCATCTTTGGGAACCTGTTTCATTAGAGAAGGAATTAAAGGTAACAAGAAAAGTTGAAAGCAAAATTATGGAAACCAAGAAGTATATCACTCACAATTATAAATATGGAAGTATTGTTGCTCCTAGTATTCCACAACCTACAAGGTTGACACCATAATAACTAGAGGAAAAAGGAAAAAACATTCCAAACATCTAGCCACAAGCTCTACCACTTCCTCCCAACGCTGTATCTCAAGCAAGCTAAGAAGGATAATAAATTATCACCGAAGTACTACGGTCCTTACAAGGTGTTTCAAAAGATTGGTACTATGCCATAAAAATTGGAGCTACTTGCATCTTCCCAAGTACATGTAGTTTTCCATCTTTCATGCTTAAAGAAGGTTATTGATGACAAGATTCCAGTTCAAACAGTATTTCTAGAACTTGATAGAGAAGGAAAAATCATATTTGAGACTAAAGCAGTCATGGAAACAAGAACATGACAACTACAAAATCGATCAGTTTTAGAGTATCTCATTAAGTTGAAGAACTTACCCGCTGAAGATTCCACATGGGATGATGGGAATTTTATATAGAAGCATCCAAAACTACTCAAGCATTGAGAAAAACACATTTTGGAAGGAGAGGGGCATGTTAGGTCCCTATAATACTAGTTTAGCCCCCTTATTATTATTGTTGTGCCCATGTAGCCCCCATATTATTATTGTTGTACCCCATAGAAGCCCACTATTTTATTGTTGTGCCCTTACATTATTATTGTTACATAAGTTATAATTATATTGTGACCCCTTAGACTCTTATATATACAAAAGAGGTCTTGCCATTTGTATCATCCAATAATTGTTCATTTATGTAATGTAAAGGAGGTTTCCAGCTCGAAGAGGATAATTTTTAAGTTGTTGATCTATCTGTTTGTGAGTTGGTTTCATAACAGTCAAGAGCAGGAATAGAAAACTATTGGAGTCTATGGTCGCAGGTCTTGATCTGGATATAGTTTGGGTAAAGGGGATATAATCAGAGGTGACAGATCACTGGATACACCTAACAAGAGGACTAGTATGTATATGCATCATTCTAGTTCAGCATCCAAGAAACATCATCACATTCATCACCGTCATCATCCTTATAGGATGGGTGAGTACTTACTTGAGTAGTTCAATAAAGTCAAGATGCGTACATTTGATGGCGACATGAAGAAGTTAGAAGATGCAGAGGCATGGTTGCTTCGGATGAAGGAGTTATTCAGATTGCATAGTTATTTAGAGAACATGAAAGCCAAGATAATCACCTTTAGTCTAAAAGGAAAAACAAATATTTGGTGGGAAGATGTGAAGAATTTCAAGGGAATTTGGGAAGAATATTTAATTTGGGATGAGTTTGAGATACTCTTCAATAAGATGTAATTATCAGAGAGGTACTATGATGACAGATCTAAGGAGTTTTACGATCTGCAGATGGGTTCTATGAAAAATGATGAGTATACTAGTAGGTTCTTGGAGCTGTTGAGGTATGTGCCTTATCTAAAGGATGAGAAGGATAAGATACATAGATTCATCTGTGGGCTGGCAACAACACGTAGAGACCATATTGAGTTTGATAAGCCTATATCATTGGAGGAATCCATCATGAAGCTAAAGCATTGTTATGAGCAGTTAATGTACAAAGATTAGCTTAAGCGTGACTTGATAGGAAATGAGAAAGTTAAAGGGAAGTGGCCACCAAAGTGTGGAATACCTAAGGATACAGGTGAGAAAGAAAATATTGCTCCTTATAAGAAGCTCAATGCAGTTGTTAAGGGACATGGGTCGTAGCCAAGCAATTCGCAGAATAAAGGTGATGGTAGGGGACCGTTGCAGTGTTGGATATGTGACAAAGATCTTCACAAGAATAATTTTTCATTGTACCGAGATGGTAGGCCTTAGATCTATAGTGCTTACGAGGCACATATAGTTGGAGATATTAGTAATATCATTCCTTAGATTCATGCAGTTGTGGATAACAAGCAGGTAGATCATCAAAAGTCCATTATTGAGATGAAAGGTAAATTTGAGTCGAGTTGTTTCTATGTTTATTAATCCTGGATCTAATTATAGTTATTTTAATCTTGACCTGGTGGATATGTGTGGCTTGAGAAAAGAAGTGCATGCAGAGTCTTGGTTGGTGTAGTTGGCTATAGGTATTAATAAGAGAGTTCATCACTAGGTAAGAGCTTGTGCGATTCGAGTTGAATGGTGTGCCTACAACATAACATCTGAATGTACTTCCCCTGGGATCATATAGTATGATTTTGGGTATGGATTGGTTGTACCTTCATAGGACCAAAGTGGATTGTTATCACATGGCTATTGAGTGCCTAGATGATAAAGGGGAAAAGATAATCTTGCAGGGAAAGAGGAAGCCCACATCGGTTAGGATTGTCACAATTATGTAGGCTAAGCACAATTGTAGGAAAGGGTGTGTAATGTTTGTAGTTAACATTTCCAGTGACAAGGTTAAGGATGTTGAGGATGCATACATATTCAATAGGTACCCTATATTATAGAAGTTTCAGGATGTGTTTCCAACAAAGATTCTAGAGTTACCTCCCCACAGGGAAGTGGAATTTTCTATTGAGTTGGTACAAGGAGCAACACCAACATCAAAGACCCCTTACATGATGAACACATTAGAGTTAGTAGAATTGAAGTTTTAGCTGAAGAAAATGCTTGATAAAGGATACATTAGGCCAAGTGTATCGCCTTGGGGTGAACCAGTATTGCTCGTGAAGAAGAAGGATGGTTCTCTCTAGTTGTTCATTGATTACAGGTAGTTGAAGAAGGTGACTATCAAGAACAAGTATCCATTGTCGAGGATTGATGACTTGTTTGATTAACTGGAGGGAGAAGCAGTGCTCTTGAATATTTCACTGAGATTAGGATATCATCAGGTATGCATCAAAGAATAGGATATCTACAAGACTGATTTCAGGACCAGGTATGGGTATTATGATTTTGTTGTAGTTCCATTCAGTTTGACTAATGCTCCAACTACTTTTATGTGCTTGATGAATAGTGTGTTGCATCCTTATTTAGACAAGTTTGTTATTATATCATTAATAGAATCTTACTATATTCTAAGAATGGGGAAGAGCATGGTGAGAATTTAGCAGCAATGTTGAGATTGCCAAGAGAGCATCAATTGTATGTCAAGCTTAACAAGTGTAGACTCTTTCAGACAAAGGTGCATTACTTGGGACCTGTCTTTTCCAAGGAAGGCATAGCAGTAGATCCAGAAAAGATAAGGTCTATCATGGAGTGGGAAGCTCTTAAGAATGTAGATGAAGTTATAGGTTATTATAGGAGGCTCATCAGGAACTTCTCTTGGATTGCCTATCCCATTACATCTTTGTAGAGGAAAGTAAGAAATTTGAATGGACAGAGGAGTGTGTGGCAATTTTTGAGCAATTGAAGAAGCTGTTTACAAATTCTTGAGTTCTTAAGATTGCAGATCCAGATAAAGAGTTAGTGGTGTATTAATTCCCGCAAGAGAGGACTTGGTGGAATCTTGATGTAGGAGGGACAGGTGGTATACTATGAGTCTAGGAAATTGAATGAGCATGAGAAAAAATATGTGACTCATGATCTTGAGTTGGAAGCTATTATTCATGCATTGAAGATGTGGAGACACTATCGTCTTGGCAAGAGGTTTGTATTGATGAGTGACCACAGTGGATTGAGGTACTTATTTGACCAACTGAATCTGAATGCAAGATAAGCTAGATGGTTGGCCACGATTAGTGAGTTTGACTTTGAGATTAGATACATCAAGGGTAAGGAGAACAAGGTTGTAGATGCTCTCAGCAGGAGAGTGCATATGAACCATGTTGCAACAGTGAGCTTGTATGGGACAAATTTATAGGATTAGATATTACACGAAGCACAACAAGATGACAGGTACATGGATCTTAGGCACATGTTACAACAAAAGGGTACAGGTGATCAGGATGTGGACTATTGTCTCACAGCAGATGGTTTTGTTAGATTTAGGGTGATCTAGGGATCTTTTGCTTATATATGTATGAAAAGAATCACACGTGAAAATTGTAGCTTAACACATGAATCTAATGTGCACACAAGAAAAGAAGAAGAAAACACATAAAGGCACAAAAATAAGACAATAAGACTTGATAACGGAGTTCGTCCAACTTGGACTACGTCTCCGAGCCTTGCTCGATCAATGGGGAGGCCTTCATTCATTAAATGGCATGAAAAAGAAGAGGATTACAATCATCAGTTTACATAAAAGAATGGACAATGGCTATGAAATGGAGACCTCATATGGAGAAATGGACAACACCAATGTGTTCGTGGCACTGAGAGGGGCTGAAAACATATAAAACTTGTTCAAATCAGACAAAATGCACTATCGACCACCTGAAAGCTCTCCTGCCTTGAACTGTGTGCTAAAAATCCTCTCCCCCTGTTTTTCTACGTGCATCGGGATTTATAATACAGGGCTGCTCCAATATGGGGGGTTGTTTGATTATAATGGAAGGTTGTTCGAACAGATGGATCAATCGGGCGTGATGAATCTGCCCTTCCCTCACAAAAACCCTGAAATTGGCCTTTTTCTATTTAAGCAGATAATACATAGAAAAAACTAAGAAAACTGAAGTCCTAGACTTCAAATTCCCTTCAATCAGGCTTATAGACCCATCGGATCTAACCCCATATCATAATCAGCACATCGCTGGTTCAACAGCCTTGTTAGCAGGGATTTGCTGACCACCGATCGCCGATATTAGCGTTGGTCGATCGCATAGGCATATCACTCATGAAATGGCCTCGAGGTTTTGGTCTTTGGTTCGGCCAATCGCCGATGTTGATCCTGCTAGTCGGATCGCTCCTCCAATCGCCGATGTTGATCCCACCAATCGGATTGCTTCACGATTGTAGGTTTTAGTCCCGATATTGGCCATCGCTTGCCCTCGATTGTGATTAGTCAAAGATCACTAATCGGGGGTTCCACTGCACCTCCTTAAGTCCACCCCTTTGACTTCTTCGATTGTGATTTTACCTTTTAAAAGCTTAAGGCCATTTTTAGGAGAAAATGCCTCATTTTCAAAGGAATAAGGAAACCTTCTTTCTGCCTTAATTTCATCATCTGGACTCGGATTGGAGTGCTGTTCACACCGTTGGAATCTGGGTGATGAGCACTTCAATCTAATGTTAGGATACTTGTTTTTTTTCCACTTTGAATTTTGAGCTTTTCCATGCCATTGTATATGAAGATCAACTAGGATCAATCCTCCCCATTAAGGAGCTTTTGGACCACCAAAAGCTTTCATTAATCAATTGTCAAGTGAGGGAATTGTTCCCTCACCTTTTCCTTCTCCATCCATTTGGCCTTACTGGGGTGCATTCTCTTAAAACCCGCTCAAAGGTATTCCACATTTCCTCACCGTGAAGTTCTAGTCCTTCTGTCAAGGATGATGTCTTCCGATAGCTCATCGAGATATTTTGGTGCAAAATCATCAACTGTAGGAACTGTTCCCACCTCATCTGTGTCCATGATCAATGGTGGCTCATACAACTTTAAGTTCTCTACATTCACTACTGAGTACATCTGCATATATATCGGCAAATCAAGACGAAAGGAATTGTTTCCAATCTTCTCCAATATGGTGAATGGACCATATCGGATGGGTCGCAACTTCTTCCCTCCTCCCTTCATCTTGTCCTTGCTGATGTCAAACCACACTTTGTCGCCCACTTGGAATTGATGGTCGACTCGGTGTTTGTCATGTTGAGCATTGTAACAGGCTTGACTTTTCTCCAACTGCTCTTGTACTGCTTGGTGAATCAATTGCATTTGCCGAATGAACTGCTGAGTTTTGTCCCTATCATTACGTCCACTGGAGCCATCTTCTCTTCCAAAGACCATATCAAAAGGGTCCTTTGGTAGGTAACATTGGTTGTAGGAATGCTGCACATATGGGAGATGCTCATCCCACAACTTGGGATGTTTCCCACAATAGCCTCGTAACAAGTGTACCATGGTACGGTTGACAACCTCTGTCTATCCGTCAATATGCAGATGAAATGCTGTGATTCTTTTCAATTTGGTGTCCATCATCCTCCACAAGCTAGTCCAAAACTCTCCAAGAAAGCGAGAGTCTCGATCTGACACAATCGATGTGGGTAATCCAAAATAGACCCAAACATGCTGAAAGAAAAGAGAAGCAGTCTGCTCTGCTGTGATCTGCTTTTTACAAGGCATAAGGATACACATCTTGCTAAAACGGTCAAAGATGACATACAAATAGTCGTGACTCTTCCTAGAAAAAGGCAAACCTCCTACGAAGTCCATTGACACACTTTCCCATGGATGACTCAGAATAGGGAGTGGTGTGTAGAGCCCAGGTTTTGTATTAGAGGGCTTTGAAATAGAACACATCACACAACCCTTTACATAGTGAGTCACAATGTTTTTCATATGAGGCCAAAAATAAAATCTTTGTACATGACATAAAGTCTTTTCGACACCAAAGTGTCCAGACACAAGAGAGGTGTGGGCCTCTCGAATTATATGTACTCTTTCCCCTGTGGGAATACACAATTTACCAAGGTGATATAACAGTTTTCCCTACAAATGATAGTTGCCCACCTGTGAACCATGGGTTATTTTTGCATAAATCTCCTTAAAGTCATCACTGTTAGCATATTGTTCAACATAACTCTCAAAAGACAACAAAGCATTATGCAAAATAACAGAAGCATAAATAGGAGGGTTGTTACATAGTAATTTGTCACTGACCTCATCGCAGTCCCTCTGCTGTGTCACACATCAAATAAACATGTCCATATCTTCCCACTCATGCAAGAGGATTAAGCAAGTGTTCTCTAATGCTAAAGATTGACCCTGTTTGCCTAAGTTTCTGCATCATTGCTAGTAAACCCTTAAAATCTGTGATGGTTCCCTGTCATGAACTGTATCGTTGCGAAGTTGTCGCAGTTGTACATGTGTTTCCTGCGACGGTCAAATTTTAGGGCTTGGCGCAAGTCTTCCAGAGGCTTATTGTGATGATTGGTCCGAATGCATTGCTCCCTTGCGATGTCATTGCTAAGCCCTAGTTCATGACCTGCGACAATCCAGATTAGGTGAATTAGTTCAAATAGTCGGCCTTCTGGGTGATTCTAGAGCTAGTTGTTGGGTCAGATTGGTTCGCTTTTCCTCCTCTGGGATGGTAGTTCCACCTTTTATGAAACCTCCCTTGAGGATAAACTCCTTCTCCCTCATTTCATGGAGGCTCCTCCTCCTATAAAAGCACTCACCATTGCTATGATTAGCTAGTTCCTAGTTACTGGTTGCTAGTTGGATTGAAGCAGATTAGATAGCTTTGGTGTGAGTTTGACAAGTGTGGAATTGCTGATATTTTGGTAAGAGGTTGTGGAGTGCCTTAGCCTTGCATTAGAGCTTGTGAGTGAGAGAGAGATATCATCTATTTGGGAGACCCATTCTTGAGAGTGAATGCTTGAAGAAACATACTGACTGGATCCTCCGAGAATGCTTGCGACGTCAAGACTTGGTTGTAAGCTTTGATCTTAATTCATTTTAATACAATCAATGATGATTTCCTATATCTTGTGCACAATTTACTTGATAGCTTATGATTTCTTGACTTTATAAGTAAATAGATCATTGTTGTTCTCGGTTATGTGTTTTGTTGTTCTCTCGTGCTGTTTCAGGTTGATTGTTCATTAGGGAGAAGGAAACGGAAGCTGGAGCGGTGCAACAAAAGCTTCATCGAACACCGGTTTTGAGGTAGGCCTCCAACGATGACCATTTAAGGAAATCGATTGTTCTTTTGTTTTTGATGTGACTAGACCCACTCTAGGGCTAGAGGGGTTGCCTCTGTCCATAGAGGGAACACTTTCCTACTTCACAAGTTGGTGACTCCACTGGGGAGTCCTTTGTATGTTTTCTTCTTGTTTACTCTTGGTTTGTCTTTTTATTCAAGTGCCTTTTGACTTTTGGGATTACACCTTCAGTTTTTTGGATTACCAGGGTCAATCTGGGAATTCCCCTTACTGTTTGGAAGAATAGCCTGGTATTTTTCGGGCATTGTCACTTATTTTTGGCCATTTTTAAAACTTGTCGCTGAAGATATTTTAACATCTGTGATGACATCACCTTGTCCTCTTTAGTAAATCTATGCGTCGCTGATTACCTGGCGTACAATCGCGACTATTCTTGAAATCAGACCGTCGTAAAAGATAAGTGTACCCTTGCACTGACGCCGCTTAGTTTCTATCTCTATACTTGTGACGATTGGCTTATCGCCACAAGTTGCTTGTTATGAGCTCGCAAAGATTCCTGTGCAAGTTATTTTTTTACAGCTTTGCCTCCTGAAAACATCAGTTTTGCTTACCCCCTGCTGTTTTTTGTCTCTCATCAGCTTGTTTTGATTGCTTTGGTTAAGGCTTGTTTCTCCCTGATTTCATTTGAGTGAGTCTTGTGTTTTAGACCCCGTGACCTAACTCTTTTAGATGTTTCAAACCATTTTCTTGGGTTACCTGTCTATCCAAGGTTCATTCGCAACCGTCTTATTGATTTGCTTGAGACGTTTTCCTACTTGTTTTCTTGCTAATTGATTTTTAGTGTCGATTATTGAACTAGTTTGTTCACATTGATTCAATTTCTTCACTATCAAGCATAGATCACAATTGTTTGGATCAATTAGATTTACACTTGCTTGTTTATCTCTTTAAATTAAAAAAAAAACCGAGGGATTGCTTTCATATAGTATACGAAAGTGAAAGTACATGTGCATTATTAATTTTCATGTTTTGAGAAATTGGAAAGCGAACTTTAAATCTTTCATTAGTAGTATTGATGCACTGTAGGATTAGTGTGTTGATGCATTGTGTTTCTTAGTGCTTGCAATCGCTTGTCTTGGTTTTGTGATTGCTTGGGAATGAACTCACTACCTTTCTTTAAGTAGGTATTCATCGAAATGATTGATGCTTTACTCATTCTAGTTGCATCCTAGGGATTTTTTGACATACATACGGTAGGGCCTGAAAACCAAAACCTAATTCAAGGTCAACTCTAAAATCAGTTGAATGAACTTAACAACGCATTGGAACTTAATGCACATTATTTAGAGGTCTAGGCTAGATACGTGCTCTGGTGTCGTTAAACCTAGTCACTATTGTTTTCGCTTAAGGTTGGGTGATTCCTCCTTCTATGACTCAATAGCTGCTAGTATGACTCATGCTCCCCATACCGTCAAGTATATATTAGGAGACCCCACTAGGTTATCATCCTACATCCACAGGAAGCCATTTCTACTGCCTTACAAACTGTAACGCACCGAACACAACATTCGGGAATATTGACTGCTGTATGGAAAGTCCTTGGTCATTTCTCTTTCATTTGATCACCAAGGTGTATATGCAGTTTTATGGTTTGTCTGGTAAACCTTTTGCCTAGTTCTCAAGAGTAGTCACTTTCATTCCTTTTTGACTCCCTAAAAGAAAAGGATCATCTGAGCACTTGTCCTTTCAGGCTCATTAAATATTTGAAGGCGACTAGTGTCATCTTTTGTCCTTTTCTCGACTCTTTAAAAATGAAAAGGTCAAGTTTTGTTCTTGTGTCATAAAATTTATTTGACCACATTCACATTTTCCTTGTTAAATCTTGAGTGCATTTAAGTTTGCATAGGATTTTTTTCCCTACTCATTTATTTTTTCCTAGAACTTTTAAGTTAAATCATCTTGGCGGAATCACCGATCCCGTCTCCCATACCAAGTGACCAAGGCTCTGCATCTTCTATCACTTCTGAGGTACCAGTTGTTAGTGATACCCTTCCTATTATTTCGAGTATTCAACCACTTAACTCTCATTCCCCAGGAGAGGAGTTCTACAATATTCATTGGAATCCCATTTGGGAACCTTCTGAAGAAGATTTCCCCGTTACTCCTTTTGGTGTTTCAGTCCCTATGTCTTCTTTTGACATGGATGAGACAAACCCCGTCTCTGGTGAAGAGACCTTTATGGCAAGTGGTGAAATCCCTATACCTATGGAAACTTCCCCCTTCTGTGTCACCCCTCTTGGTATCACATTGCCTTTATGCTACCATGCTTTGGCTGATATCATGAGTTCCAGATCTCCCCTATGAGTTCTATGTAGTCTCGTACCATAACTCTGACTTTAGAACCTTTTATGCCCCATATTCACAATGTGACTTTCACATTTGTCTTGACTATACCTACTATTTGTGTGGCTTCTTTAGCTCCCACTGTTAGTGTCGTCGCTGTATCTTTAGTAGTGACCACTGTTGCTGGACCTTTAGTTGGTTGTACTAGTGGTGGTCCTTCAGCATCAGCATCTGGAGTTGTTAATCACACCAGTCGTGTTCCACCTTCTTCTGGTTCCATTTTGGCAGGATGGATGAATGACTAGTACATGCATGCTCTTCAGAATCCAGATCCTCAGAATCTGTTTCATTACTATGATTCTCGAGGAGCTCATATTTATCACACTTGATCCATCCCATCTTAGCCTGTAGTTGAGGTTTCAGTTCCATTAATTGTTGCTTGGGGCCATATTCGTTATCATGGTGGCCAAGCAGAGCCTTCGACTTTTCAAGGTCCATACTATCAAGGTCAGCCATCTTATGGGTAACTGTATTACGAGTGACCTTATCCAGGGAAACCTGTTGGCCCACAAGGAAAACCCTTATAGGGACAACCTTCGACCTTCACCGGTTCCTCTTTTACTTACTTCAGGCAACCTTCTAGTCAACCAGGACAACCTTATGTCTAACAAGGCCAATCTGGAATCCAGCAAGGTCACCCATCTGGACAAGTGGGTCAACCTTATATCCAGCAACGCCAACCTACTATCCAGCCTAGTCAACCTTCTAGACAAGTAGGCCAGCCTCAAATCCAGCAAGGCCAACCTACTGTTCAGCCAGCTCAACCCTCTGGTTAGTCAGGCCAGCCTTCGGCTCCGCAAAGTCAACCCATTACCCAGCAAGCTCAACCTTATGGAAAAATGGGTCAACCTTAGTCTCAACCAGGCCAACCTTCTAGCCAGATGGGTTAGCCTCAGTTTCCACAAGGACATCCGTCTAGTCTCATTCAACTAGACACTCGAACACTCGTTGTTTCTCAAGCTCCACTTGGTCTCTAGACCCAGTCTGGGCTCCAGACCCAATCCGGTCTCCAAACTCAAGTTGGCTTTCAAACCCAACCTGCTTATCAAATGTAGCTTGGACCCGAGGAACAATTTGGAGTTCATCCACCATATGGTTTTCAAAACCTTCAACAGCCCCAAGGGCAACCTCAAACTGCCCCATCTCAAAATTCTCAACAGCCACAGGTCAACCCTTTTCAGAATTTTCAACAGTCGTATACTGCTCCTGTTGGTCAGGTTGGTAATCAATGAGCTATTAGTGGTCAAAACCTGGGTCAACCATCCAGTTACACTTATAATCCCTATGGACAAAACCCTTACGGAAAAAACCCTTATGGCCAAAATCCATCCGAGCAAAATTAATGGGGGCAACCAGGGGCTGGATGGAACTCTAATGTTGTTTCTTATCCATGGCCTCAGATGTCCTTCATCCTCAATTACCTTTCTTGGCGACTTTGGAATTGCCGAATGTGTCCAAACTGACAAATGATCCCATTCTTCATAATTCGTATTGGCCACCAGTTCCAACTAAGATTCTCGATGATTGTCCCAAATTCGATGGTAAATCTGGAGAAGATCCTCAAGCTCATGTCATGACTTATCACCTATGGTGTTCATCTAATTCACAACTTGACTATTCTATCTGGCTCCATCTTTTCCAATGGACCCTCACTGGCTCTGTCGCGAAATGGTATATTGATCTAGCTTGTGGGACTTTTTAGGATTTTAACTCACTAGCTATGGCATTTATAACTCATTTTTAGTTTCTGATTCGATATGAAGCGGGCACACACCTCCTAACATCTTTGAAACAGGACATGGCCACGCATATCTCTGATCATATCCATGAATGGAGGAGGCATCATCGTCTAATTAAGTTCTGTATCCCTAATCAGCTTCTGACTGATTGGTTTACAAACTCTTTCGTCGATCCGATAGCCTGGGATATTGCTATGGGGGCATGTGTTACTGAAGAGCAGCCTATCACGTTTGCAGAGTATCTAGACTTGGTTTATTCCAAGTCTGGTACATTATATGATTATTTGCCTGATGCTCTACGACCCAGAACTTCCAAAGCTCCATCAACGCCATTTGTTGATGGTGTCATCGGTTCTGTTAGTTCATATTCTCGAAAATCTTCTGTGAACCCTGCGAGCAAAAGTCTGCTACTCCAACTAATAATGCTTCTTAGGTCTCATCCAATCCTGGTAAAACTTCCGAAGTTAATGCCATTCAGTCCAACGCGGCAGATAAAACTTTGAAAGGTAAGAAAAAGGGTAAAGGGAAGGATAAAGTTGATAAATCGAAGTAGGATCCTCCTAAGCCTCCAACCGAAGAAGGTGCCAAGCGCAAACCTAAGTACCCTTGTCTCATTTTCGATGAGGATCACTATACTAAAGACTGTCCTAGACGGTCTGAGGTTAGTAGTTTGCTTAAAGGTGCCCTTGGGACTCCCGCTATGCTCAAAGAGCCTTTTCCTTCACAATATAATCAAATGGTGGCTGATCAACCTCAATATTCTTCCACTTTCGGCTCTCAAGTTTTTATGGTTGGGACGATTCCCATCCATATTAGTACTCTGTCAAAAGAATATCCTCCTCCCGTTGGCAATGAAACTGAAGTCCCCTCTAGTGTTCCTTCGTCCAGTACTGGTCCCCTCCATATCGAGTGGCCTGGTACCGAGTCGGTCATTCAGCCTCCTCCTAAGGGAGTGCTCCACAAGTCTTCTTACAATCCTAATGCTCATGCCGCATAGCACTACAACATTGTTGAGGACCTAGCCCAAGCCCCTTCGGTTATGTCCGCGTTGGAAGTCCTTCAGAGTTGTCCCTCCCAGAGGAAGTCTCTGTTATCAGCCATTGGTGGCATTGACCAGGCCGATTCGGAGTTTATCACTTTTGATCTTGATAATCATGTCCCGAGATTGCCTCATCAGATTGCTTTCCTCATTCAAGTCATCATTAACTCTAAGAATATTCATCGCACCATTATTGATGAGGGAACCTCCACTTGCATCTTATTTATTGCTTGTTGGAAGGCTATTGGTTCCCCGGCATTGAGCCAGTCTCAAAATACCTTGGAAGCCTTTGATGGAAGAGATTCCTGTCCTTTCAGTATCCTCCCACGTTTGCCTATTACCCTAGAAGGGAGGACAGTTGAAGTTGAGGTCGAAGTTGTTGATGCAAATTTGACTTACAACCTCCTCTTAGGTCGAAGCTGGACATATGCCACGTGAGCTGTGTCTTCATCTCTATTTCATGTCCTTCAGTTTCCCCATCAAGGGAAAATTGTCATGGTTGACCAATTGTCCTTCTTCACTTCTTCTTCTTCCAATGGCAACATGCCTTTTGTGGAGCATACCTCTGTTCCATATGAGAGTGTGGGTGCTGGAATTTTTAAAGATCTTGCCCTCATGGGTGTTTTTTCACTCCCACCTCCCAACATCCTCCCATCAATATGATTTCTGTTTGTTCTAATCCTTGGGTCCTTCCTCCCATCAATCAAGTTGAATCCTGGGGTGATTTCATGCCGTTGAGTCCTGCTGAGCTCAACTATGTCGAAATTATTTCTGCATTGGCTTTATCTTCTGACCCTACTCCTTTGAGTAGGGCTCTCGATGCGTATGTATAATCACCTTGGCTCAGAGATGGTGCTTCTTTGGATCCGTTACAGGAAATCTTTCCTTCTGATGAAGCGATTATCGAGACTATGTCTTTTGAGGACTCTCCTTGGTTTGATTATCACCATCACTCCTTCTTTCTCCCTAGCCATAGGGCCATGACTACTTGTCTTGCATAGTTTGCTTCTTGTGTCCCCTCCCAACCCCTTCAGACACCTATTCAAGTGCATGACGTTTTCTCTGAAGGAAATATGGGGAACATTACGCAAACAATCCCCATCGACATCTTTGTCAAACCAGGGATTGTCGAGAATCTACACATTGGGGTAACCTGTACTCCTGAGGAGATTCGACTTTATACTAATCTCTTCCAATAATTTCGCGACATTTTTGCTTGGTCATATGAAGAGATGCCCATAATTGATCCTAGTATCGTGGTGCATGAGATCCCTACGTATCCTGGTGCCAAACCTGTTCGACAACATTTACGCCCCATGCACCTGTGAAAGGCTGCAGCTATTAAAGGCGAAGTTGAAAAAATTCTTAAAGTTGGGCTTATTTACCCTATCCAACTCACTGATTGGGTCTCTAATATTGTCCCTATGACCAAGAAGCAGGGCACTATTAGGGTTTGTGTTGACTATCGCAACATTAATCATGCTTGTCCCAAAGATAATTATCCTACGCGTTTCATTGACCAGCTCATTGACGATTTTGCTGGGAGTGAAATTTATTCATTTATGGATTATTTTTCTTGTTACAACTAGATCAACATATCGCCTGTAGATCAACACAAAACTGCCTCCATCTGCTTGTGGGGTACCTTCACCTATAAGAAGCTCCCTTTCAGTCTCAAAAATGCCAGCGCTACCTTCCAACGCACAATGTCCTACGTGTTTCATGACATTCGTCACATTGTGCAACCTTACCTGGATGACCTTTCGGCTCATTCAGCGAAGTGCCATGACCATCCAAATCACCTCCGTGAAATTTTTCTTCATTGTAACACTACCATATCCGTCTTAATCTGCATAAATGTGTCTTCTGTGTCGCATCCGACAGACTTCTTGGGTTTGTCATCTCCAAGGAGGGCATATGATTGGATCCCCTCAAGGTTGAATCCATTTTGAATCTTCCTCCTCCTGCTTCTTTGCAACAGTTGAAGAGTTTGCAGGGTAAAGCAAATTTTTTACGTCGTTTTATTCTGAATTACGCTGAGATTTCTAAAGGCTATACACGGTTATTGAAGCGGGAAACCTCCTTTGTTTGAGATGCTGCTGCACAAGTGTCATTCGAGCAACTCAAGGCACTCCTTGTCTCTGCTCCTTTATTGCGTCTGTCTAATTATCACCGCGACTATACTCTTTATCTGGCCGCCGCCAATAGCACGATTGTTAGAAAATTATATATTACAGAGCAATGGAACACATAGAATATTGCATAAATATAAACACAGAAAACACATAAAACCAGAGAAACACAGATATACATGGTTCACCAAGTTTGGGCTACGTCCACCCCGAACATCTAGTCCTTCCTTTCTATTATCCAGCAAAATGAAGAGACACAACCTATAGTAGATCCGCTGTAATATCCTCTGTTTTCTCTCACAGCCTCACCTCTCTATTTCTCGCTCGAAGAATGCACATCATATTACACAGCCTCAATACAATGCCCTCATACAAAGAGAGTGGTTGCCTTCTAGGGAAAAAAACCCTAAACTAAGCATAAGTTCTACCATTAGATCGTCTACCTAATGAACGACACAGATTGACTAGAAATTACTATACTTTTACAAGGCAATTTTACATTTGTTTTTAGCTTCAGGGGAGCTGCCCCCGAAACCCCCGCAGGGGGACCGCTGTCCCTCGGACCCCCCAGCCGAGTGGGATTACCCCCCTTGGACCCCCGCGGGGGGGACAAGTCCCCCCCACACCCCCCCGTATGGAGGGGTGTAAAAACTTCCTGGGGTATACATCCAATTGAAACAAAGACCTCTAAATAATCATGCTCCACACCCAACAATCTCCCACTTGGAGAATGATTGTAGCAACTCCACCACTGCTTCATTTGTTGGACATTTACTCCTCTTTGGACCTGGATATTTCTCATCTTCATCATCATCCTTGAAGACCAATTGAAACTGAGCATATTCTCAGTTTCTCCTTGGTTACAACTTTTGTTAGCATATCTGCAGGATTCTGGCTAGTGTGTATCTTTTGCAACTTCAACTCTCCATCTTCCAACACTGATCGTATGAAATGGTACTTGAGCTGTATGTGTTTAGTCCTAAAATAAAATCTGAGTTCTTTGCGAGATGAATGGCACTTTGGCTATCACTTTATAACATGCCCATATCATGCTTCTTACCCAAATCACCCACAAACCTTTGTAACCAAATCATTTCTTTACTAGCCTCTGTAGTAGCAACATACTCTGCTTCTATTGTTGAAAGTGCAACAACACTTTGAATTTTTGAAACCCAACTAACAGCTCTTCCACCTATAGTAAATTCATATCCTGTAGTGCTCCTCCTATTATCTCTGTCACCTGCTATATCTGCATCAACATATCCCTGTAGAGAAATGTTTGAACCGCCAAAGCATAATGCTTGATTTGTGGTACCTTTCAAATATCTGAGAATCCATTTCACTGCCCTCCAATGTTCCTTTCCTGGATTGTTCATGTACCTGCTTACAACTCCCACTGCATGTGCAATATTAGGCCTTGTGCAGATCATTTCATACATTAAGCTTCCAACTGCTGATGCATATGGAACTTTAGACATATAATCCATGTCTTCTTGGGTCTTTGGGCACATTTCCTTACTAAGTTTGAAATGGCTAGCAAAAGGTGTACTAACTGGCTTTGCATTGTGCATATTAAATCTTTTCAATACCTTTTGTATGTAATCATTCTGAGACAATGTTAACTTGCGATTTTTCCTGTCTCTAGTGATTCTCATACCAAGGATTTGTTTTGCAGCTCCAAATGCTTCATTGCAAATGGATTTGCCAATTTTCTTTTGAGCACATTTATTTCCTGCATGTTATACTCTGCAACAAGCATGTCATCTACATACAATAACAATATAATATAGTTGCCATCATTTTGTTTTTTCAGATAAACACAATGATCAAAGTGACATCTAGTATAACCTTGTTCAGGCATAAACTTGTCAAATTTTAGATACCACTACCTTGGAGCCTGTTTTAAGCCATACAAGCTCTTCTTCAACCTACACACTAGTTTCTCCTTCCCTTTCACTTCATATCCTTGTGGCTGCTGTATATATATCTCTTCCTCCAAATCCCCATGGAGAAAGGTTGTCTTTACATCTAACTGCTCAAGATGCAAATCTTCAACTGGTACTAGACTTAAAATAGTTCTTATTGAAGTCATTTTAACAATAGGAGAAAATATTTCATCAAAATCAATATCTTTCTTCTGTGCAAACCCTTTCACCACAAGTCTAGCTTGTACCTTTGTTTTCCTCCATCTTCTTCCTTCAGCCTGTAAACCCATTTATTTTGCAATTTAGTTTTACCTGCAGGCAACCTGACTAAGTCACAAGTCTGGTTATGCATTAAGGAGTCCATTTCTTCTTCCATGTCTAGTTCCCACTTCTTCCTGCTTTCAACCT